>VXAD01011353.1:3906-23241 GCA_013399195.1 Dicrurus megarhynchus
GGGGGACATTGCAGCCCCTGCCTGGGGGGTGTTGGGGTCAGGCAGCGCCCGGCGCTGAGCCCAGGCTTCCCCACAGCCTCAGCTCCGTCCTGCACCTCCCCACAGGCCCCAGCCCGTGCTGCCAATCCCACGTTCCACACCTGGCCTCACACTCCTCACCATAAAGAAACCCCCTCAAGTCCGGAGTGGTAAGTGGGCAAACCCAAATCCTGCACCCTGGCTCCATAACGGCCCGGGGAGGGGTGGGGCTGTAGGAACAATGCCTCCCTGTTTTCCGTGTCCTGGCAGCTGGAAATACAAAGGACTTGCAGCTGGCCCTGTATTAGACTGCATGTTCTGAAGACAAGGTGGAGAACTTCCCAGCCCTCACTGTTCTCTCCTCATCACACAGCCTCCCGCTGCTCTGCCTTACCCGTATGTCTGCACACTCCCAGTCCTTTCCCGAACCAACACCGCGCTGCCCGCTCTGGGCGTGGGTTGCTGAGACCCCTTCTCAGAGCCTCTTATTGCCTCCTCTGGGCATCCATGTCCTTAACTGCCTCTGGGACAATGTGCAAACCATCTCAACATTCTCCCTTCAGAGTATTTTGGGATTGTCATCCCTATAGTCGAGACCCTTTCTTGACTTTCCTTTGCGGCCCATCCTGGGCTCCTGCCACGTTTTACTCCCCGAAGTTGAACTCACCAGCGGGATATAGTCGAGACCCTTCTCAACTCTCCCTTACTGCCCCCTCTGGGCATCCATGTCCAGTGGTTCTTCCCTGTGGACTCTTCATGGATCCCCCTGGTCCACCTCTTGTCTCTCTCCTGGACAGTCTCGGGTACCCAGTTAATGCCTGGTGCCGGCCAGCGCCGCAGGGAGCTGCTCACCGAACCCGGGTGAGGCGCCTCCAGCTCCTCTTGCCGCGTGCCCGACGGTGGAAGGATCCCGGACGAGCTCCCAATTGTGAGCAAAACCCACCAACACCTGAGGTTTGTGTCCAAAAAGGAGACAGAGGAGCCCTGCAACTTTATTTGAGTACAGGGAGAGAGCCCACTGGGGCACAGCCTGGGGGGTTTCTCTCTCGAGGTTTCGGAGGGCGCAGCCTCCCTTTACCCCAAACTCCCGGCTGCACGGTGCCCTCTTCCTTTCCCCACTGCTGAGGTACAGGAAGGTGCAGCCTTCCCGAACCGCCTGCCCCATATCCCCCCTTGAACCTGGCATTTCACCCCAAAGGTCAGAAGTTCAGGCCTGTGCAGACCCTGGTCTGTCTCAGGAGCCAAGCTCCCTGGGCTCTGCACCAAACCTGCTGCCCGAAGGCAGTGGAGACAGTCAGACCCACTGCAAAGATGTTCACAGCCATGGCTTCACCCACAGAATTGTTTGTGAAGACATCAGCTCACCTCTCAGACTCTTCAGTTGATTTTGGTTTTACTTCTTTACCGTCATATCATTACTTTTACATATTGAAGAGAAGGAATGTATTTCCCCATTGCCAGGGAAAGACAGCTTTAGTATTTTTATAATGCTCCTTTCTGATTCAGTCTTGGTTTTTGCATTCTGCTTGGGGTTTTGCAAGATAATAAACAAAGTGGGTCTGATTCCTTGGGAAATAAAATATACAAAAGTGATTTAGTGCTGGCTTCCCAGACTTGCTCATAAGAAGTTTCCTGAAGCAAGCTGGTATTTCAAAACCTGGCCCCGAAATGTATATTCATCTCTGAGATGAAAAGAAAAGATTCTGGAGCAAATAATGCCCCACAAAGATGCAGCCAAGGGAATATATTTATGGTAAAAACAATGGCTTAGCAAAACACTTCATTATAGCAGAGAGAGGAATCAGACAGGCTTCGAGACAAATAAATGCACGCAGTCCTCAGTCCTGAGGTGTGAGGGGCATTAAGACTAAATGAGTTAACGTTCAGAAATGTCACAGCTCTCCTGAAAATCAGCGCGAGGCCTCACACAGCCGGGCGTGGGAGCTTGACTGTGTCCTCCTGAGTGACTGCAAGCAGCCTTTAGAAAAGGCACAAGAGGTCTTTTCAGGGGACTCCTGCGTCATCCTGGAAAACTGGGACAGGGCTGGCCCACCGAATAAACAGCTTCTTCCCTTTGTCTCTGGCACGGAAATGCTCTCTGACTTACACACTTTTCTTGCCTGATTTCAGAGTCTGAGTAAGACTAACTTGACATTTTCTGGCTACTTTTAGAAGCAAAGAGCAAGGGAAAATGAGAAATGTACTGGGCAGGGGAGGGCATTTTCAGCTGGAGATTTCTGTCAGTGCTCCTTGTATTGGGTTGCCACTTGCAGAAAATGTTCCAGCTGTCAATGAGGACAAAAAAAATGTATTCAAAAGCACAAATATTTTGTTTTTAGCAACATCAAGGAGCAGAAGTGGCTGGGGAAAGGGTTGTGACAGCAGGGTTAACAAGCCATGTACACCCCCAGAATTTGTTCCATTCCAGGCATCAGAAGGGACTGAAGCCAGTGTGTTCTCAGTGACAGCAAATACAACCAATTGCCTCATTTTAAAAACAGTTAAGGGAAGAAGAGAAAATGCTATACTGAACTCATCTGTCTGCACCAGAACAAAAGCAGAGCACAAATGGTTACCTGAGATCTCAGCCCTCCACTCCCAGCCCTTTAAAAATGAAAGAGGGAGCTAATTTTACCTTTAGGCTTTTTATTCTTTTATCTCATCATTTGCCTGTCCCTCCAAAAAGGCTCCTCACTCAGATGTGTCATCACCTGAACAGTGGGCAATTTAAGGCACTACAGAAAAGTAAACTTTGCCGTGCTTTGACTTTTCTGCTGCCAGGCACCTGAGGCAGCGAGCCTGACCAGGGTCTGTGTCAGTGATGCTGCTCTTCAAAGCACCTCCCTGCACACCAGGACAAATCCTGCTGCTGCTGCTGAGAGGAGTTCTACGAGGTGTAATTTTAATCAAACACTATCTGTGTATCGATGAACACATCATGCAGTTCCCTTCAGCACCCCCCCTTTTTTTAAAATTTAAACATTTCTCTTCATTTGAACAGTAGCAAAAAATGAAAAGCTCGCAGCAATTTAAGCGACAAATCCCACACCTTTGTGCAAAAAAGACACTTCAAAAATAGAAACCACAAACCCACCTGTTCCCTGCATCAGCACCAGTCAAAGTGAACAGTGCACTAACTTCTGTTGCCCACTTCTCAATCTTGGTCTCGGTAGCCACAAAGTGGTCCCTGATTGCCAGGTGACAAAGGTGATGAGTCCATCAGCGTTCCAGCTCCTGTCTGATGGAAGAGTGACTGACAGAGCAATGTTCATTCCTTTGGAGTTCCCACTGCTGTGCCAGAAGGTGCTGGGGGGTAGGAAATCACCTCCAGACCCCAACAAACATTCCCTCACACAGTGTCACATTCCGGCGGGATTCAGCAAAAACTGGCGGCACAAACTCCACGTGTGGAGGCAAAGGGTGCTGGTGACCCAGTGCTTTCTGCAAGGCCAGGCTTTACAGGCTGGTCTGAGCCCTGGTCCCTCACTGGAACATCCCAAAGCCCCACAAGCTGGGGATCAGTCACATGCTGGACTCGACGATCCCCAAGGTCTTTTCCAGCCTAAATGATTCTGGGATTCCAAGAGATTCCAGAGCTCTCGGTGAGCAGAGGGACTGTGCAGGTTTCCAGATGTCTGTGCTGCTGCCCCAGGATGTGCCTTCTCTCCAACAGCACTTCCCTCCACTTCCCAGCTTCTGTGCACATCTCTTGAAGCAGGGAAGTGCAGTGATTATCCAAGAAATCATCAGGAAATGGGGTTTGTGGAGCAAGGGATGCGTGCAAGGTGATGAAGCGCTGGCTGCTACAGCCCTGTCTCTGGCAGCAGCAGTGGTTTCCTCTCCCTGGGCTCACCACATCCAGCAGTGGTTTGTGTGGCACCCAGAAGCTGTTTGCACCCACAACAGAAGGGTTTGGAAACCTTCCCCTGCCAAGAAGGAGCCACTGGCTGATCTGCCTTTGAGCGGTGCCCACAACAAACTGCATTCCAGCACAGCCTGTCCAGAGCTCTGTGGCTGACCTGCCTTCGGGTGGCATTGCAGGCCAGTGCCATCCCACACAGAGAGAGCCAAAACACCCCAACAATCCTTGGGGGCACAACTGAGCCACAGGGATGCCAGAGCTGGCAGAGAAATGCTGTGCTCCTTCAGTACACTCCTGATGAGGAGCGAGGGGGAAGCTCAGCGGTTACTGGAGCCCCTGGGAAGGTTCTTGTTGTCACCAGCTGATCTTTCAAAGTCAGACATGTCAGCCCCAGTTAGAGTTACCCAGGGTCAGCTGCCAGGAGCCCTGGAGATGTTGGGTTGGGAGCTGGGGATGGACAATGCCCTGCAGGCCTGGAGATGTTGGGTTGGGAGCTGGGGATGGACAATGCCCTGCAGCCCTGGAGATGTTGGGTTGGTTGCTGGGGATGGACAATGCCCTGCAGCCCTGGAGATGGCTGGGGATGGACAATGCCCTGCAGCCCTGGAGATGCTGGGTTGGTTGCTGGGGATGGACAATGCCCTGCAGCCCTGCAGAGCTCAGTGCTGGGTGTGCTCCCTTCTCCAGCTTTCCTGAACCTCCTCGTGACCCCTCACCTGTGCTGACGCACGCACCTGCCCCAGGGTCACAAACACCGAAATAACCTCCCAACGTCCAAGAGCTCTTCCCAGACTGCACAATCTCTTGCATCACTGGTGGACCAAGTGTTGCTGAACATGGAGCTCTCCCAAGGATTAGAAGGACATGACCGAGCACAGATTACTCACTATTTACTTCCCTAACAAGTGACTGACAATCCACCCCTCCCTTTAAAGTACATTTGGGGATTTTTAAAATTGTGTAATTATGTTGTCCTTTTTTTTTTACTCCCTTTCAACATTTTCCCTGAGGCTGTTGTTATTGGTTTATCTCTGAGGTTTGACCCCCTGTGGAATAGGATTGAAGTTGGCTGACAGGTACTAGAGGTACTGGGGGAGCTGGACAGGAAGAGAGAAGAGCTGCAGAGAGTAATTTTCAGGAGGAAGAGAGCTGAAAACATCTGTTTAATGGGGTTTGATGCTGCCGTGTTTCCCCACGTTATCTGTGTGGTGGCAAACGTAGTTCCTAGAACTCCTATGAGAATCACCTCAGTTAATGGCTACAGTAACACTCCCAAAATGAATACTAATATCCCATATTAAAAGAAGGAAACCCAGAAAAAAAATGGCCAGGGGTTGGTTTTGCTGGATGTGATCCCTCCAGCTGAAGAAAAAGTAATTTTTTGGTGAAAGTCGGAAAGCAAATGATTTATGTAAGACTTGAGGTAGTAGTAGCATCGCAGAAAATAACTGAACCTGTGGCTGGGCTAAAGGCTGTTCAGTACAGCCATTCTGGAATAGCTGGAGTGCTGGGTTTGCACCGCTCTAGAATGTTTACTTCTGTGCCCAATTTTGGACAAAGTGATTAATTGGTCTCTAATTAATGGAGGAAGTAGGATGGCCCAGGGGAAGGACAGAAAAACCAATCTCTTTAAATGTTCATGACATTCTCCATAACAGCCAAGCTATGAAAAGCTCTCCTCCTTTATAACAGACAATCCTTAAATTTTAGTAGGGCGTGGTTGATTTATTTTTCAAGCTGATTGCCAGAACAGGGATCATGTGTTTAGTTGAATAAAGTCAAATTGCTGTTTATTTCTTTTCAGAAGCACATGTAACAGTGGCCATAATGCAATTGTGAGCCACAGGAAGTGTGCTGAGGTCTAAATCAATCAGTCTCAGTGAGGACTGAAACCAAAATTCACCCTTCAATAGACTGGAGTTCTTGTTAAAAAAGACTTAATTCCTGCCCCTCTTGTAGCTAAAGCCCTACACCTGTATTTCATTTATACATTGGAATATTTATGGGTTATATTTGCTTTTAGCATTACCATGCAATACATCTTGTCTGTCTGCTGTCAAGCCATAAATCTCAGCCCCCCACATTCCCAGTGCAACTATTTATTCAGGAAAACCAAGTATTCTGAGATTACCCTGCACTTTTATTTTGTGCCAGACCAGGTGATCCGATCAGTTGCACTCCTCTTCAACAAATCGTTTACCTTTTGCAGGGCTTGGTTTCTCCTTTCATCAGGCTCTTTATTTGTCAGGCTGAGCTCTTTTACAGCTTTCCAGCCTCTGAGGTGGATAAAGAGCTCAGCACTGTGGCTTTAGTGGCCTTGTGTGTTCCATTTTATCTTTTCTATCTGCTTTGGTACCGCGGCTCAAAGGGACAGCACATCCTAAATATCTGTCCAGGCTCTCTCCTGAAGCCCTGCAACAACAAAACAATTCTCTCTTCCTCTACACACTCTCAAACTTGACTGACAACAACATTCTTTCAGAATATTCAGGGCTTGCTTTGTGCTTTTCATGGGCTCCTTTCACTTGCTGTAATTAATTCTCTGCATCTGGCCAAAGATTGCGGTTTTTATCTTCCCGAGCATTAAGTTATGCTATTAATATGTAAATTACCAGGTTGTGGTTTTCTTGGAGCAGAAGAACTTTTTAACATTTTGATGATAATTTCACCACAGTGGTCCCTTTCTGGGCTTCAAAAGTGTAAGTTTTGCTTATATTTCACTCCAGAAAGCCAAAGTGAAAATCAGATTCCATTACAGCAGGGAACACTGATACCGGGCACCTCGCCCCCTGCCACTGCCTGTGGGGAGCTGTTGGAGAAACAGCAACAAATGTGCTGGAAATGAGTGAATTTGGGGAGGTAAATCCTGAGCTCTGTAAAAAAACCCAACAATATGTGGCGTAGGAGTTGGAATGATCCAGCAGACAGTCACAGAATCATGGAATCACATCCCTGGAAGTGTCCAAGGCCAGGCTGGATGAGGTTTGGGGCAACCTGGCCTAGTGGAAGGCATCCCTGCAGGAGACACAGTTTTAGACCTAAATTTGACATACACTTTGCCACTTGCATTCTAGGGAATCCCAAGGTAGGTCCTTTTGTGTGTAAAACAAATAATTAAAAATTCCTTAACAAATAAAAAATAATTTCCCTGTATTTTACGTCCTAGATAAACTCATTGTTGTGACTCTAGGAGCAAATGAGCTTGCCCACCAGGAGAGTTATAATTTAGCAAGTTTAATCTCACCCACAGATATATCCAGCTTTGTTTGTCCTTCTTCACTTAGCTTGGAGGGGGATTGGGGCAGGATAACACAAATACTGCAGTTATTATAAGCCAAGTGAAACCACAGGTTTCAGTCCTGGATTAATAAACCATTTTGCTGAGAGGAGGGTGATTAAATCCACAGCTTCTTCCTGCTGTGTGTGTTGCACAAAGCCATGTGTGCAGGACACCCTGTACCTTGGGCTGTTCTCTTCCTCCCAACGCATTTTTCTAATATTTGACAGGGATTTCCTCCCCCTGCACTGGAAGCCCCGCTGCCATGGCTGGGATTTCAGCATTTCCCCGAGTTCTCTGTCCCACGTGTGGAGCAGCATTCTGTGGCAGTGCCTTGCTGCCAGCAGGTCCTGCTTTTCATTTGTCTGACCTGAGAGCTGTGACCAGCAGTGCCCATCATGGCCCAGGGCAGCCCCACTGGAGCCAATACCGAATAACCCTGGAGCAGGAATTCATCCTGGCAGGTTTAGAGCAGGCTGTGCCCTGTGGCTCCACACTAAGCAGCTCTAGACAGCACAGCCCTTCTGCTGGATGGCTCTCATCTAAACATTCAGAAAACCTGGCCTGTTCTGCACACTTTGACTCCTGGAGCTGTGCTGTTGGCATTTCCCCCAGCTGTCTTCCCCTTTATTTCCCTCTCCCTGTCTGATTTCCCCTGCCTTTCAGCCCTTCCCCACATTTTGTTCTCCCTTGATGAGTCTGATTTTCCTGTGATGCCGGGTTGCCATTTGGCTCCTGCAGCTGGGATAGGATGCACTCAGCTATGCCTTGGGTGACCTGGAGTAGAGGATGGGGAGCTCCAGACATTCCTGAAGTGTCCTTTTTCCCTGTTTCCCAGGATAAAAATAATCTGGTTTTCACACAGCTGCCTTAAAAAGGATCATAACTTAAGCAGGGCCGGGGAATACAAACAAATACATTTGTTTGTGGCATAAAGTGGACATCAGTTGCAGAGTCTGGAGGGACAGGACCAGGGAGAATGGCTTCCCACAGAAAAAAAGTAGACTTAGAATGGATACTAAGGAACCAATTCTTCCCTGGGAGGGTGGGCAGGCCCTGGCACAGGGTGCCCAGAGAAGCTGTGGCTGCCCCTGGATCCCTGGAAGTGCCCAAGGCCAGGCTGGATGGGGCTTGGAGCAGCCTGGGACAGTGGAAGGTGTCCCTGACCGCGGGTGGATGATCTTCAATGTCCCTCTCAACCCCAACCATCCTGTGATTCCACGAGAGATCATCAACCCCAACCATCCTGTGATTCCACGAGAGATCATCAACCCCAACCATCCTGTGATTCCATGAGAGATCATCAACCCCAACCATCCTGTGATTCCACGAGAGATCATCAACCCAAAACATTCTGTGATTCCACAAGAGATCATCGAGGTGCCATGGGGAGCTCCTGTGTGGCCCCTGAGCCAGCTCAGGGAGGTCCCTGGGCTGAAAGCTGCTGCTGCTGAAGTTAATCCACTAAAAAAAGCAGAGTTTTCAGCCAGGTTAGCTGTCAGAGGAGGCTCCCCTGTGCTTAAATTCACACAAACACAGCACGAGGGAAGGGTGGAGGGCTGGGAGAGTCTGAACAGCCCAGATTGTCTGATCCTGAGCCACTGAGCAGCTGCGTGTGCCCTTGGCACTGCGAACCACCTCTGTCCTTTACGCCAGCTATGGAGGCAAATAAACACCAACATGGAGCAAAACCACCTCGTTCTTCAGTAGCTGCTCCCTGGGAGAGCACCCAGGATCTCCTGCTCTCCATGAACCTCAAATTCCTTCAGCTGGGCATTCAGCCCTGCAGAGATGGACACACTCAATGTGTCCACTGAGCGCCTCACTTTGGCAGTTCTGACATCTAAAGGAGTTAAAGGAGCAGGAAGGTTGGCACCATTAAATATGGGGGGTTCTGAAGTCTGGGAATCGGAGTCTGGGACCTGAACCAAACTTGCTGACACCAAAGTGTGTGGCATTTTTTGCCACCACCATGACATTTTTCAAATTGGCTTAAAATCCTGTTTTAAACCCAGATGACTGTCTTGGACTTTTTGTATGTGTTCTGGATCTCAAAGTCCTTAGGTTCTTCTTCATGAATTTTGCATTAAACCATAAAAGCTAGAGTTACGTTTTATGTTAGGCAGAACTTCAAAAGTTTGGATTCTTCCTTAATCCATTGACTCAAAGGATTTTAAGAACATCAAACACAGCTACACTTTCAACTAAATCCTAATAGCTAGCGTAAAAAATTCATATATATATATATATGTATATATATGCATATATATTTGCATATAGGCACATAACTATAAAAAAATCCTTATTCCCTTCCTTAAAGGAATTCCTGAGTTTGAATTCCTGTAGGTCAGGTATGCCATCTCTGGCATAAACAATCCATGAATGTTTGCAGCAAGGTCCTTTGATCAGTCCTTGATCTCTTTGTTCTTTTCCCCCAGGGTTCATTTGGGCTTTGTTGCCGTTTTGTCTGACACGGCTCCTGTCTAACCAAGGGAACAGAGCTTAAATATTGGTTCATTCTGCGGCTCTGGAGCTGAGCAGGGCTTCATGGCAGACTGGATCTACAGCTGCTCTGCCGCCTGCAGGGAGAGGAAAGGTTGTTTCCCCTGTGCTCGCTCCTGGGACCCGCTTGGGCCTGCCAGGAGGGTTTTTCTCAGCTGCTGATTCGGATGAGATGCCCTCTCCTGAGCCTGGGACTGCTCTGAGGAGCAGCTACTGCTGGCTGTGCACCTCGGTCCTTGCCGAGCTCTGGGAACAGAAGTTCTTAGTCAAAGCCCTATTTTAAACTAATTTCCCCGGGGAACTTAAAATTTTCCATCTCTGATATCAAGAGGTGAAATATTTGGAGAGTATTAAGCAGGTAGAAGGGCCTGTGCTAAACCTCGGGAGGAATGAGAGCAGCACTTGACGCTTTCCCACGTTACAGTGCTTGTTAAGGACGGTATCTTTAGAGCTGGGAACACATCCCCACTCTAAAGTTGTCCCATTTCCTCAGCTTGTAAGGAAATGTTTCCTTGTGTTCTGCTCATGCATGGCAGGGTAGCCAGGCAAGAGTTTCTAGCAGAGTTTAATTCTGCATTAAAAGGTTTGGCTGAAATTTATGTCCAGGGCCATGTCAGCAACACAAGGAAAATAAACCCCAGTTTTGCCTTAGCGACCTCCAAAAGCCACTTGGTTCCTGTTTCCCCTGAGAGCTGCTTCCTGTGCACAAAGAATGAGGATGGTGGCACGAAATAAATAAATCTTCAGTCACACCAGGTTATTACCTGAGCCTGGGTGGGAGCTGGATGTCACCTCTGGCTTGGCACTAAGCTTCCTCTATGAAAAACTGGTTTTCTTTCCCACTGCATGGAGGTAAAAATGCACCGTGTTTGTTGTGAAACAGCAATTTGTCAGTAAAGGGTCTCGAGTTTTCAGTCACGCCGAAAGGACGCAGAGAGCCAAACTCGGGAACAAAAGGGGTTTGGGAGACGTTTCCAGAGGCACAAGGGACACTCAGGAGCTGGGTCTGCCAGGCATCGCTGCCTTTGGGGCCCAGGGGGGGTGAGCCTGTCTGGGCTCCCCTAACCAGCTTGGCTGGAAGCAGCAGAACCGGCTGGGAGCAGCAGAACCGGCTGGGAGCAGCAGAACCGGCTGGGCCGGGGCTGCAGGGCTCTGTTCCTGCAGCTGCAGCAGCCGGGTGTGGGGAGACAGCCCCGCTCCCTGCCCAGGGCCCGCCGGGGCAGCGGGGCAGAGCCGCCCCTGCCCGAGCATCCCGGCTTCGACCCGCCCCCATCCCCGCTTCCCGGCCCCCAGGGCAGGGCAGACCCCGGGCAGTGGGAATTTGGGAGTCTGACCCATCCCGATCCCTGTTCCCGGCTCCCAGGGCAGGGCAGACCCCTCGGGCTCTGGGAATTTGGGAGTCTGACCCATCCCGATCCCTGTTCCCGGCTCCGAGGGCACACCTCGGGCAGTGGGAATTTGGGAGTCTGACCCATCCCGATCCCTGTTCCCGGCTCCCAGGGCAGGGCACACCTCAGGCAGTGGGAATTTGGGAGTCTGACCCATCCCGATCCCTGTTCCCGGCTCCCAGGGCACACCTCGGGCAGTGGGAATTTGGGAGTCTGACCCATCCCGATCCCTGTTCCCGGCTCCCAGGGCAGGGCAGAAGCAGCCGCTCGGTAGCAGCGATGCCCAAGCGCAGCTCCGAGGGATTCCCAGAGCCACTGGGATGTGGCACTGTGGGACTCCACACTTTTTCCAGGAAAGAGGATCGGGTGTGTGGCTTGGGAGCACCGGGATGGCTGAGTTCAGCGCCCGCCCTTCCCGGGAACCTGAGCATCCCATGGAATCAGGGCAGGACAGCACAGCCCAGCAGCGCTTTGCACCGCCTGCAGTCATTCCTGGCTGGGATGGCACGGTCACAAACAGGCAAATGAAGACACTTGGCTCTAATTAGCAGCTCTGCAGCCCCGCACGGCCGCTGGGACCGAGCAGAGGGAAGCACCGCTCAGCCAGAGCCTCCTTCGGAGCCGGGGTGGCGAGAGAGGGTAATTGGATACGTTCCGCCGAGCCGGCGGTAATTTGTCAGACGTGTTACAGACCTGTGCCACTGCCTTTGTTTAGGATGAGATGTCCTACTTTCTTCATTAAAAGCAACTCCCGATTTGCAATTCTGAACGGAGGTAATTGCTTCAGCAGCATTCCAAACCGGGCTACAATTATGGAGTGGGCAGGCATTAACAGCAGTAATTCAATTTGTGTGTCCATTTGTACCACAAGGAAAGAGTCTTTCAGGCATTACTGTTAGTGATATTTTTGCCTCTAATACATACTGGAGGCCACATTCACAAGAAATGCTGCCGTGAATAAAACATGAGAGCACCGATTCCTCTGTCTGCCCAAACAAAGAAAACAAACATTGCCTTTGGGACTCTGGATACAAACAGAGGCATGGAGGCTTGCACACAACTGCCTTACCCAAGGAGGGGAGCAGAGCTGCCTGAAACAAATATTTTATTTGGGTAGAACAGCCAGAAAGCTGACAGTAAGTGGTCTTGAACATCAGCTAATCAAAATAGCTGCTAACCAGCTCAGGAGAGGAACTTATAATTAGCAGCATAATGAAATTGGCACTCTAGGCTTCCACTTCCTCTCTCCCTCAGAGGAAAAAATGCCTCCAGTGGTCAATGACATCCATTTTTTTTAAGAGATGGGGATTTTCAAAGGTTGTGGAGAGGATTTCTTGTTCACTTCTACAGAGAATCACAGCGATGGATGAGCATCCCTCTCCCAGAAACAAAAGTAGTGCCTGCTTCCCACAGACCACAGCTTAAAATGCTCTTGCTCAATTCCCTCTGAGTATTGTGGCTCAAGCTCTCTGGGGTTTCATGGTTTCTGAGCTATATGTAGGTTTTTTCACCCCAAAACGTGTTCTCAGGTAGTTTTTTGTGAAGTATTCCACAGAGGTGTTGTAGCTGCTTGTTCCAGGGGTCTCATTCCGTGCTCTCCAGCCAGCAGCTGCCATCCCAGACAGGCTGGGAACTTGGCCTTCTGTCACACTGATATTAAGCTGACATAACTCCCCTGATGTCACACTGATATTAATCTGACATAACTCCCCTGATGTTACACTGATATTAATCTGATATAACTCCCCTGATGTCACACTGATATTAAGCTGATATAACTCCCTTGGTGTCACACTGATACTGATATAAATCCCCTGATGTTACACTGATGTTAAGCTGATAGAACTCCCCTGATGTCACACAGATACTGACATAACTCCCTGGATTCTCAGCTGGCTCCTTTGCCCCACACCTCATCCTCCTGAGCTCAGTGGCAGTTTCACATAAGAAGAGATTTTGGGTCTTACCTGGCTGGTGAAGGCACCGCTTTGGAGGTTCTGCATGGAGACTTCAGCTCAGAGGCACTAAAATGGCCAATGCATCAATGACTGGCCATGTTCCCCACTCCAGAGCCTGGGGCAATGAGTCATTAACCCAGCCATGTAATTAACTTGGACAAGGGACACGTTGCATTTAAACTGATTATGGAATAAAAACCCCAACCAGCACATGCCAAGTGGCAAAAAAAACCTTCCAAGGATCTAGACAAGGACTCAGTCTGAAATAAAGCAGAATGCAGCACACTTCACCCCAAGGGTACCCAAGTGCTCTGCAGGTGATCCACAGGCAGCACTGGGGGCAGGAATCCGCCTGGAGGTGAGGTGCAGCATCCACCTGGCAAAGGGCACGTGCTCTGCAGTGTGAGGGAGAGCCAGGAGTCGTTGTTTTGGCTGAAGGATGGGTGGAAAAATCTGCATTGTGAACAGGACCCTTGGGTTTCCTGTCTCCAAGGAAAGTACAGAGGGATAATGCCTTCCCTGGGATGGGAGGCACAGCTTTGCATTTGCAGTGAGAGTGAGCATGTCAGCCCCTTATTACTGTGCTTCTTGTTCTAACTGGCCTTTGAGCATGGACCTAAATTGATCATTTCCTACTTTTCCATCACTGGAAGTCTCATGTTGTATCGCTGATCGTTGCCTCAGTGAAGGTATGAAGCAGATTTTGGAAAACTTGGCAAAAATATAACATGAAAAAAGCTTAGGAGAGGGTGTCATGGACAAGACCAGACACAGGTATCTAAAGGGGGTGTGAATATTTGTGTTTGCGCTGCATTCAAGGGGAATTGGATAGGACTATGGGAAAAAATGGAAATGAAATGCAGCCTGCTTTCCAAAGAAACCCCGAGTATTGTCTGTGCACCTGTGTGCCCACCTGAACCCCCCCTGAACACTCAGGGCGCTGCCTGAAGTTCCCCACTGTGCCCTGGCATCTGTGCTCTGAAAAAGCTTGGGCCAGGGGGAGAGGAGATGGGCCACAGCCCCCACAAAGGGCAGTGTTCTGCCCCAGGAATGGCCTTTCTCTGCCTTGGAGCCATTCAAACCTGGCCACGTTCAGGTCAGAAGGGGCCCGAAATTCCTCATTTCTCCCTGGGATTAAGTGGGGAGGTGAACTGGTCTCTTCCAGAAGTGCTGCCTCCAAATCCTCTCCCACACACTGCTCACCCTTCTCTGCTGCCCACACTTCTCCTTTTGGCCAAGGCCAGAGCAAAACCCCCGTAATCTCTGTGTCAACACCCAGAGCACCTCGAGCACACACGGGTAAAATTACATCACACAGAGGGAGCAGCCACTGCTGCTGCTGCTGGAGCTGCAGGGGAGGGCTGGGGTGAGGGAGCGAAGCAGGAGTGGGGAGAATTGTTCTGATGTTATCCATGCAATCATTGTGTATCAGCTCTCCTTTTTCATTATTTACATAGTCTTATTATATGCAAAACGAGTGAAGAGGAGTAAAAATCAATTTGGAAGGGAAGTCTGTTAAAATCCCAGTCTGATTCTCAGAAAATGCTTGGAAAGCATCTCCAGTCACAGTGGATGGAACAACAGAGCTCTGCCAAAGGATAAAGATATTTTCATTTGCAACAGACAGATAACGATGATGATTAGTGGATTGTACTCTGCACCCTTGCACCAAAGCAGCAATGCCAGACACCCTGGTGGCTAAATCCTAACAATTAATAATTGTTGCAGACAACGATCCCATCACACCCTTACTGGGGTTGACCACTGTATGTAAGTTCCATTTGCCCAAACTGCCAGAGGAGAAACCAAAGAAGGTCATTGGCAAATCTGATTTGGAGACACCAAGACACAAAGAACAAAAACATATTTAGGAAATATTTGTTTAGGACACCTCCAGAACTCACTTTCCGGGTGCACTGACGGTCCATGCTTCAGTTTGTTACCAGAAAAACCACACCAGCCTAAATCACTCTTCAGAAGCAAACAGCACCAGTGAAGGGTTGGTCCATGTGAATGAAAATGTGAAAAATTAACTCCCTCAATTTAGCCTAAAGGGAGCTTTTACCCATGGTGAGAAGAGAGAGCCTCAGGCTTGTAAATGTATGAATAATTTCACGGCTACTGTTGATTTGGTGTAGGAGGTGCTGGAACACAACAGTGTTGGGTGGCAAAGTGAGACAAATGAGGAAGGGACTGCTGTCACTCCAGATGTAAAAAATGGTAGTGGCAAATTACTGCTTAGATCAAATTTGCACAATGAAGCACATTTGCTAAAAACCATCTCAAAAGTGGATAAAAAACAGAAAGAGAGCAAGACTTTGGGAACGGGAAATCAGTAATCACCTGGATGGGTTTACATTTCAGAGTGAGTTTGACTTATGGCCATAGACCCTTCAGAAGGAAAGTTCAAACTCCTACTCCAAAAGCACACGATTGTAGGGGGCTTCACAAACCTGGGGCCTGGCCAGTGTGGGGAGGGGAAGGCTGAGAGGGGATCCATCAATCCACACGAATATCCCCTCAATCCACACAAATGTCCCCTCAATCCACACAAATGTCCCCTCAGTCCACACAAATATCCCCTCAGTCCACACAAATGTCCCCTCAATCCACACAAATATCCCCTCAATCCACACAAAGGTCCCCTCAATCCACACAAATGCCCCAAGGGCTGTCAGAGGATGGTGCAGACTCTGCTCAGTGGTGCCAGGGACAGGATGAGGAGCAATGGCCATGAACTGAAACACAACAAGTTCCACCTCAGCCTGAGGAAGGATTTCTGTCCATGGAGGGGGCAGAGCCCTGGAACAGCTGCCCAGGGAGGGTGTGGAGTCTCCCTCTCTGGAGACATCCCTAAAATCCAAATTCCTGTGTCAGCTGCTCCAGGTATCTGGGACCCGTGAGCTGGGCTGGTGAGACACGGGGACAATTCCTGTTCTGGCAAAGGTAGCCTTCAAGCATCACCTTCTAATTCCCTCACCTGGCTCTCCAGAGGCACAGGAGAAGACAAGAGCACACAAAATGCTCCTATTTGCTTTCTCTGGAAAAAAAAAAAGTTTCTCTTGCTTTCTGTTGCAAACCAAAGCACTCGTTTATTTGAAATATCTGTCATTTCATCTCCACTGTTTCTAGGAGAACAGAGAGAGCAGCAGAGGAACAACCCAGCTGACTGCTTCATCAGGAGATGCTGTGAGATGCATAAAAAGGGAATCAGGCTCGTGTTCTGTGTCTGGAGAGGCAGATGGGGTCTGGGCTGGCCTAGGGGGAGACAGCAGCTGGTACAAATAGTGCTGGGGTCAGCTTCTCCGACATTACACTGCTATCTACCAGCAGATTCTGATTTCTTAGCTGGAATGCTGGAAGTGCTCAGTCTTTTATAGAAGAATGAGCAGATAATTAGAGAAACCAGAAGCCTTATTAATAAGAGAAGCTTGTTTTAAAAAGAGCTCAGCTCACTCCTGTCAAGCAGCTGACAGCCTCTGCAGATCACTTAATGGGGCTTTTTGATGCTGCTCTCTCCAATCCTGCTCCGCTTCCTTCAGCCTGACTGACAGTGCAGACTCAATTAACCTTGGATTAGACCAAAGAGTGCCACTGGTTTTATCCTGGGAATCTCTGGCTTGCTGGGAGACGTTCAAAACCCAACATGGTTGCAGGTTTTCTGTTTCCTACAGCACCTCTTGAGATAACAACATTTTTCAGAGCACATTCTCTGTACTTGTCTCAGAGGCCACCCAGAAAAGGGAGCAGTGCAGAGCAAAGTCAGACCTGTGCCCCAAAGCAAAGGGAGGCCCAGATTCCCTGAGCTAAGGCAAAATCCGTGGAGTAAAGCCTGCAAGAAGCATCCCCTCCCTCGTGTGTGTGCAGCCACGCTCTCCTGCTCTGAGCAGACACATTTTCGGGAAGCGTGGCTCTATCTGCCGTGTGCCCAAATGCACCTTAGACAGGCAGAGAATATGAAAAGTGGCTGCAAAAAAAAAGAGTGAGAATCTTTGAACCAAACAGAAACACGTTCTGAAACCTTTGTGGCTTTCCCTGACTGCTATTTCACAGCCAAAAGCTGCAGGAATATTTTTGTTTACAACCCCCGCCCCTCCCCAAAAAAGCCCTCATCAACATTCCGTGCAAGGAAGTGAAAAGCAGCAAAGTTCTCTCTGAGGTGCTTGCTGCCTTTGTTGCTCCATTTACCTTCTTTTAAGAAGCCACACACAGATTGCCAGCTTGCTTTTACCTCCATCTCCTTCTGCTGTTGGTTTGCTGTGCAGCTGTCACGGTAAATTTAAAAAAAAAGCGGCCTCTGTGGGACCAGCCAGGCCACAGGACAAGCAGCAGGATGTTATTGACTACTTCAGGGGGGCCTTCTGCATCCATCCTCGGGAAAATGAGGTCTCACAGGAGGAGGAGGGAGAAGCAGCTGAGGTGAGATCCATCTGTGCCACCCATGGGTGATTTCTGGCCCGTTCTCCACAGGTTCCCTCTGTGCTCGCTGGGATGGGTCAGCCCCGCTGGGGCAGGGACTCACTCAGGGTGTGCAGGGAGGGCTGAGGAACCCCCAGGTTTATTTTTGTTGGGTTTGCAGCAGTCTAAGAGCCACTGCCCATTTCCATACACACACTGAGAGGTCAAACAGGAGCTGCTTTGAGCCCAAAATGTTCCCAGTGGGAATTTCAGAGGAGGGACGGTGAATACGAGACACTGTTAGCGTCCCTTAAAAATACAGACCCTATTAGCTGTTCACAACCACGTCTGGGAGAGGATTTCCCCTCAGTTTTCTAAACCTCACTGGCTGAGTAGAGAGATAAGGCCTTACTACTCTTTTTTTTGGGGAGGGGGACGACAGGACAGCATCAGGTCAATTTTTTTATGACACAATTGAGGGCCCACATTAAAAGAAATGGGAATATCCAATTGCTGAAAGCCTGTATCAAGCTATTTCTGCTCACTTTTTGGACTCTGACTCTTAAAGTTCTCATATTAAAGCACTTACTTAAACCACTGAATACTAAAACTGGAGTTCTTCTTCAGAAAAACACTTGAGCTGTTCCTGCAGGGGGGTGACCCCACCAGCTCAGAAAGAGTTACAAGATTTTGCAAGCCCACCTTTATGAAATATTATTTTTATTCATTTTTTTGCTGAAACAACACAAGCCTGGCAACAGCCTCTGCTGTTCTGAAAGAGTTTCCAGCCTCAGCAGCCAGGCAGGGAGTGAGTGGCTGACAGATACCTCATGTCACAACCAACACAGTGTTGTATTAAAACACTCCTAGGAATTTTAAAGAGCCTTTTCCAAAAATCAAGACGGTGGTTTATAGCTAAAAATATATCAATACAAATTAAATATTTGCATGACAAGGGTGACTTTAATTAAAAACCTTTGGCATAATTTAAATCACATCCATGAAAACAGTCATTTGAAGAATGGAATGACTCAGAGCAATTGAATCTTACAGTTCAGGGTAATTGGAAGGGAATGTCTGGGGCATCGCTCCCTGCAGCGATTTTGTACCCCAGGAAAAAGCTGATTGTGAGATCCTTTTAATAAACACTGAAGCAGCTGAGCCCATACTGATATATGATTCTGGCAAGTCATAAATTTCTATTTGCTTAAAATGAGAATGATGTTGATCTGGTACAGACAGGTTTGGATTAGAAGCCCCCAGGTGCAGTGGGAGGAGGTTTGCAGGATGCTCAGGAGCTCAGCTGAAGGAAACCTGGGAACACGCTGGAGTTCCTGGCTCTTCACTCACACCCCCCCAGGGCAAAGAGGGTTTGAGCATCCTGCATTTCCCAGCCAACAGACATCCTCCTGAGAGGTAATACACATTCATTTGGGCCCAAGAGCTGGGGTTGTAAAAATTGCAAAGCTGTTTTTCCTCACTGTAAGCCCCCATTGCCACTGCAAAACCCGTGCAGTGAATGTGCACGGAATGGAGAAACAGCCAAGGAGCTGCTGTTGTTGAAATCATTATACACACAACTGTGGGATGTGTGAGAGGCCTGAGAGGGCCCTGCTCGAGCTCGCTGTCTCAAGAATAAATTTAGTGGGTTTATATTCCTCAGCCAGGCATGAGGGGGTTTCTGCCCTCTCCTCCTACCTGACAAGCTCTTGAGTGCCTGGGGAGAAGCAGCCTGGGAACCTGCACCCGGTACCAGCACTACAGAGGGGCTTTCTCTGATTTCCCTTTCTCCTCTGTGGCCAGAGCATCATCTCCACATCCCTGGCCTCCCACGGCTTGATAGGATTTAGGAGGAACACCCAGATGTAGGATGGAGCTGAGCACAAAGGCTCAGAGGAACACCCAGATTTAGGATGGAGCTGAGCACAAAGA
>VXAD01011353.1:23604-49827 GCA_013399195.1 Dicrurus megarhynchus
GAGCTGAGCACAAAGACTCAGAGGAACACCCAGATTTAGGATTTGAGCTGAGCACAAAGAGGAACACCCAGATTTAGGACCTGAGCTGAGCACAAAGGCTCAGAGGAACACCCAGATTTAGGACCTGAGCTGAGCACAAAGAAGAACACCCAGATTTAGGATTTGAGCTGAGCACAAAGACTCAGAGGAGCACCCAGATTTAGGACCTGAGCTGAGCACAGAGGCTGAGAGGAACCAGCCCCCTCTGAAAGTGCAGGAGGTGGAACACAAAGCACAGCACGTTGCTGTATCCCAAGGAATAACCCAGACTCTTCAGGATGCAGATCAGGAAGGAAAAGAACATCATGTTCCTGTCAGAACTTTGTCTGCAGCATGTGGGACTGCAAGAAGTTGTAATTATTTAACATTTTGATTTCAATTTCCCCAAGTGGTGGAGCCCTTTCTGCCCGAGCAGCTGCTGCAGCTCCACGGCACATTCACACAGCAAATTCCAGCTCAGCAGCAGCTGAGGAGTCACAGGCCTGCCATAAATGTATTAATCTGCTTGCCAGTCTCTGCGTGCACTCAGAAACACCAGGGTGGGGTTTTGTGCAGACCACTGACATGCACACAGTGTGCTTCCATTTTCAGCTCCTCAGTGTCTCCTGATGCTCCAGACCCCTCAGCATCTTTGTGGCCTCCACTGGACTCCAGTAGCTCCTTGTCTTTAGATCTTCTTGTTAATTATGCTGCACCTTCCGTATAACCCAAGGAAAAAGGGGAAAAAAAACCCCTAATCTCCTCCCTAAATAAAAATATCTTCACTTCTCAGAGCAGATGCCCTCCACAGCTCTCTGTTGGCCACATTCCCTCTCTGCTCCTGAGGTTTTTGGGCTGCCCTGATTCCTTGGGAAGAGGAAGGGTCAGAGCTGCCTTGCTTGGCTCCAGGATGTGGCAGGGGGGGCAGGTGCTGGCTGTGAAAAGCCAGGGGAAGGAAAGCTGCTGGGTGTTTCCAGAAGTGAACAAAGTGAACACCTCTCAGTGAGCACCTCACAAGCCCTTCCACTAAAAGGCTTTGTGGGATGCTCGTGCCTGGTTGTGCCTTTCCTGGTGTCACACAGAGTGAACACTGCAGCAGCTGAGTGCTTCAGGCCACAAAGGGAATTTTACATCCTTTGAACAGGACAGAAAGCTGAAGATGTGACTATTACTACTTCACCTTCAGGAGTTTAGACATTCATAAGGTTATTCCCTCCTTTCCTGTGAATATCCTTCCATTTCTAGATGTTTCCCTTATTCCCTCCCTGCCCTGGCCAGTGGGAAGCTCCAGATGTGGCCACATTTTGGGATTTGGGGATTTATTGCCTACATAACCTTGATAAATCTCCCAGGCTTGCTGAAGACCCAACATTTTCAAAAGAAGGACAGCATGTTTTTCCTTTTTGCTAAATGCTGAGGCTCAGATTTGACAAATAATCTTTTCCAAGGAAGCAGTTGGCCATTGGAAAAGCCACATTTCTTCTCAGTGACAGCACATTACTTGGAGAAAGACCAATACAAATCCATATGCAGATTATGCAGCAATTTTGGCCCATGTTGGCCTCTGAATTTGCTGACCCAGCCACCCACTTATTGGAAGTGACATCTAATCATTCTGCAAATTTTCGGCTTTCTGGTTGTCTATTTAGACTTTTTTTTTTGTGTAAGACGTGTCCTTGAAAGCAACCAGGAGACACAAGGATAAAACACAACACATGAAATAAAAATGTTTCTGTTGCTTGAGCAGCTCTATTTTGTTCTTGCCTGGGCACAGATGTGCTGCAGCTCTGCAGTCTTGTTTATGTGCAAAAGCAAATACCTGCTTGTTAATGGGAAAATGTTGCTAATTTTAGACTGAAAACTCTCAGAATCTGCAGCCCCAAAATTCCTGCACGTGAGGGGGCTGAGAAACAGAGGCTCAGCTGCACAAGCCTTGCAGAACTCCCAGACATTGGTGCATTTTGACACTCGTGCAGGCCGTGCCATGAAGATATTTATTTGGAATGCCAGCTGTAGGAGTCTGAACAACACACACAGAGTTTTAAAGCCAAAGAGCGATCAGCCTAAAGCAGTTTGGAATAAAAGGAATATCCTGCCATGTTTCTCACCTCTGATTGTAGCAGGTCAAAGGCTGAACTCACTGGAAGGAAAGTGGGGCACTGTCCAAAGTTTTGCTTCTTTTTTGGGCTGTTCCCTTGTTTGGCTAAGGGATGCTGGACAGAGCAGAAAGACAATGAAGGGATTTTAGAAAGATCACAGATGTATCTGTAAAAAGAGAATCAAAGGCTAATTCAGAGTTTTTGGGGAAAAACAAAAAGGCTAGAACTTTTTGTATTAGTATGTCACAACTGCAAAAGAATTAGGAAAGCAAAAGGATCTGACAAAAGTCTGGAGATCCTTATCAGCTACCAAGGCAGATTAGCTCATTTTTTCCAGTTGTTAATTAAGTAAGTATCTACAATTTCATGTGCTAGGACAAAGCTTTGACCCAAGAAGCAAGGATGCAGTCAAAAGCAGACTCAGTAAAATGAAGATGCAAGTCTGAAAAGAATCCATTCCCCTCCTACAGAAGTCAGGAAGCGGACTCAGGGTGGATGTGGCATCGTGGGCTGACTCCAGGAACCGAATTGACAGCAGTTAAGGCGATCTCCCGAGGTCATATTTGGAATGGATTCATGCAGGAGGTGCTGAGGGCTGCGCTCAGGGCCTGGGGCTCCTGCCTGGGGGCACACTGGGAACAAGGGGAGGCAGCACACACGTCCTGGGGCTCTGGGGAGATGTGAGGTGAAACATCACCTCATGTCCACTCATGGTGGAACTCAGAACTGCTCTCTGCTCCTTTCCTCCCCTGCCCAGAGCAGAGCTGACACTTTCCCCTTCAAAGCCCCAGCTGCTGTTGCAAACACAAAGTCTGACAGGTCAGTGCTGATCTCCGATCTCAGACCTGTGGCTGAGCCAGCAGCCCTTGGCACCCCCATGGAGATTATTTCATTCACATGTGAAATAATCACATCTGGAAAGCAGAAATCCAGCTGCTCCCACCCCTGGCAACAGCAGTGCTGGATACTGCACCTCGTGGGACAAACAGGGACATTTTGCATTTCTCTCTTCTCTGTGCCTTTTCAGATATTCTGGAGCATGGAACCCCCAAGCCTCCTGCTGATTCTGTGGATTTTTTAATCACTGAAAATCACCTACAGTCAGGAGACTGGAAGCACAAAACTGAAGTAGGGACTGTGAGCCTGAAGCTTAGAGACTGAAATTAAGGCTCTAAACCCATAAAACCCAGAAATCAGAGATTTTCTTGCTTTACCTAAATAAGAACAATGGGAAAATCTAGAGGAGTTTGGTTGACTGGAGTTCCCTCAGGGTAAACAATGCTTGAAAAAAGAACTTTGAGCCCCTAAAACAATGTTGAGGTCTGTCCAAAAGGAATGTGACCTTCCTGGGTCAGGCTGCTCCTGCCAGGGATCATTGAAACCTTCCATGAGACACTTGAATCTTATTGCTGGGTACAGGATTAGTGCAATGCATCTTCTGCCATGCTTTAAGGTTATAGAGATCTTTTTAAATTTATGTAGCAGTGCCTGCTTCATGCCAGAGAGGATTATCTATTCTACCTGAGCAGAAAGGAACTGAGGTGGCTTAAAAAACAGCCTTAAATCAAAATAAACACTGAGTCATTAAAATGCTACAATGAATTAAGAAATTATTTGCTCTAATACATTGACTTTTGTGGTTTACCAAATCAAGAGCTGTTGCAGTGTCTCCATGGAAGAAACAAGCTTCATTTGTCGACCTTTGTATTTATGTGCAAAAACATTGGAAAGGGACCAGAACACTGTCTGCCTGTAAATCAGCTTTTGCTCTTTTCTCATTCTGAACTTTTACAAATGAAATACATTATTTTGACACCTTTAGCATTTATCCAGATAACGAGTCCTGCACATTCCTTACTCAGCCATAAATTCAGGATAACACAGCCAAAGGCAGATCCATTTCCAACAGGGAGTGCTTGGGACCAGGAGGTCTGGTCAGAGCAGGCCTGGTGATGCCAGGGTCAAAGATACTGCCATGATCAGCCTGCTCTGGGAACCTCTGCAGGGAACACAGCCCTTCCCTCGGCTGGGTCCTGCCTGGCTCCAGAGGGGGAACAGCAGGGACTCCATCCCTCGGGAACAGCAGGGCTTTCCAAGCTGCTCCTGCTCTTCCCTGCGCTCTCTCCTCACCAGCACAGCTCCTGCTGCACAGGGATCGGGGCTGGTGGCTCATTCTGAGTCAATCCATCATCCTGAGCACTGATTAGGGCTCTTTTTTCACTCTTCTCCCTGTTCCCTTTAATTTCTGCCCTAGCACATGTATGACTATATTTGTCACATCAAAGCTACTACAGAGGAGCTCCTGAGGCAGGGCCCGAGGCTGTTCCTGAAAGCTGGAGCCTGCAGTCTGAAATAAAGCTGCCTGCATGTGTGGATCCATCTGCACGGGCCGAGCATTCCCAGCTTTATCCACCACAGACCGTGGAAAGCAGGGAGACGGAGGCACCGGGTGCTGCTTCCCCTGCAGTGTGCTCTGCGGGGAAACACCTTCCAAACACTGCCTGAAATGGGATTGATTCTGTCTCGGGCTGCACTGCTCCTCCCTGCTCACACAGCCCTGCTCTCTGGGCACTCCTGCAAGTGTTGAACGCACATTTGCCCACGACTTCCACTATAAAAGGGACTAAACCCCATCCTGAGGCTGTTTAGGTTAGCACTAAAAAAACCACAGGGTTTTTCTGGGTGTGAGTTACACCGTGGGGAACAGGTGTTGTTCAGCACCTTGTGACAAAAATATTAGCACTGTTTGCTTCACTAATTACAAACAAAGAGCTGTACCTGGTGGAAATCATCAGGTTATTAATTAGGCAGTGGAAATCCGTTTCATAGCACAGCTTTGCTGCTGCTAAGCTTAAGGAACTGAGCATTGTTCATGAGAAGACTCAAGCCAATGCATTTTTATTAACTCAGCTTTTATAGGAGCACTTAGACAATGCATTGGAGTAATTATTTCCCGTGAAGCAGCATTTAACATGCTTCTCACCTTTCTTTCTGTGCTAGGAAAGCTCACTAACAGCAGGCAACCAGAGCTCCTCACAGCAGCACTTCTCTGAAACAGAAGGAGGAATTATTTTTAAAAGGGTGGTTGGAAGAGGAAATTGTCCCCTCCTTTTGTGCTTTGAGGCCCACTCAGCAAACATTTATCCACATGTTTAAGCCCATGGGCATGGGCTGCTCTTGGAGCGTGAAATGGGGCTCTCATGGTTAAACCATGGAGGGCTCAGCTCCTGGAATCCCCTCTGTGTCTCCTGGAGATGTCCTGCTCCAACCCAGGCTGAGCAGAGAGACTCAGGTGCTGCATCACTCGGGTGCACACGGGAGGCAGAGCTGGCTGCGCTCCTGGCAGCAGACATCACCTTTGTCAGGAGGTGCCACCGAGCCCAGGGACGCACCAAGGGACGGGGAGGGGGAAAAGCACAAGGTACAAGCTGACACGAGGCAGCCAGGAAATCCATCAGCTGGGTGCTCAAAGCTGGATTCCAAACTCCAGGCTGTGGAGAAACAAGCTTTAGGGGCTCACCTCTGCTGGAAGCCCAGGGAGAAGGGATTTCGGTCATTACAGAGGGCAGCAGGAAGGAGGCTCTGCCTGCTGCCATCTGGGATCTCACAGGAGCTTTGGTTTTCTTCCCAGGGTTGCTGTGTTCAGGTTGCCTCTTTTCCCTCTGCTGGACAGGGAGCCGATGTTGGAATTAATTTGGGCTTCACCGCCAGTGAGCAGTGCAGAGTCCTGTGGTGCTGCTGCTTCTCTGACAGGGAATAAACTGTGCTGGAGGCTTGGGCTTGCAAACAAACCCCCAGCCCAGCAGAGACCCCACTGGGCAGGGAGAGGGAGCTGGCAGCCATAGCACCTCCCAAAATCATAGGAAGGGCACAGCTGTGGGAGCAGAGAACTCCTGACAGTTCTCCAGGGCATGGCTGGGACCAGAGCTGGCAGATTCCCACTCACCACCCTCACTCTGGCATTTCATAGCTGTTTGAACAGGTTCTGCCAGGCTCTTCCTGCTGGTCCCAGCATCCCAGGGGAGGTTCCTGCCTCTCCAGCTGTGCAGAAGCACTGCCTCCTCTGCTTGTAGAGCTCCTTCACTTCTGACTGCTGCTCTTTTATTTTCCAGTTTGAATTCAGTGATACCTCCCAGGCCAATTAAATAGCTCCAGGTGGAACCCAGCACAATGGAAAAGCATCTGAATTAATCATTTACAGCCCAATTTCCTCATTTCCATACTGTGATGCAGGTGAGAGCTGAAAAAATAACCCCCACAGCTGCATATATTTTTTAAACACATGGTAAGATTAAAGCTCCTTTTCTTGCCCCTTCCATGTACAGAATGTTGAGCTGGAATATGTTACAAATGATAAAGGGCCTAGGAGCAGGGATGAATGGCAGCCAGGAGAGCAGCATTAGTGCCAGCAAGCTGGGATTCCAAACAAATTGCAAGCCCTTCTCAGCTCCCAGGTGGCTGAAAGTGTTTCCCTCACCAGATTCACTGAAGGAACGGAGGAGACTCGCTTGGCACCTCGAGTCCTGCACTAGGGAATGTTTGTGTGGCTGCCTGAACTCACTCAAGTGGTTACTGAGGCACTTTGGAGCATCCGTGGAAGATGAAAGCCTGAAGTGCCAGCTGTGCAGAATTCAAAGGGAAGGTACAGCTCAGGGCACGCTTCCCAGCTCGGGTACAGCTGTGGCTTCTCAAAGAGTCTGATTTCAGAAAAAGAGCAAAATAAATCTTTGATATCTTCCCCTTTTCAAAAGCATAATGTTCACATCTTCTCCCGTTTGTCTGAAGGGGCTGTACAACCAGTCCTCTTTGTAAAGCCACCTCGTTGGCTTGGGGTTTGTAACGGAGTGATTCCTTTGGGGGGTCCCGTTTGCTCTATTTCCCTTTCCAAAGCACGGCCTCACCAGTGCTGAGGGGATGGCAAGAAGGGTCCTCGGCCCACGTTTGATTCCAATTCCCTCCACACCTGTATGTACAATAAAAACATGTCTCTTGTTTGAGGGGTACAACAAGAAATTAACCCTGGGGGTATGAAACTCAGCTTCGGGTCAATGCCGAACCATTTCAGGAAGACACTTTTGCTTTAGCTATTGCAAACAAAATGCTGTGCAGGGTTTTAATGTCTCTTCCTGTGCCTTTTTTGTTATTTATGCTTAGGAGCAGGTTGAACTCTCCCTGTTGCTCTCTGCTTCAGCAGCAGCTCTGACAAATACACCTGGTAGTTGATGGCAAGCATGGCATAACTTAAAGTCATTTGGCTCACTTGTGGAAAGTTATGTCCATAGCTGTGCCATCTGCAAAGGAAATATTTACACTCAGGCTGTTTCTCCACCTAGAATGTTAAACCCCATTTCCAGATGAAAAATGCTTTTGCCATAAAGCTCTAACCCCTCCAAGCAGTGTTTTCACTGTTGTGTACAGAGAGCAGCAAAGGGAGAACAATAACACCCCACCAAGGGCATGTGGCCAGCAACAGAGAGACACTGAGAGCTGAATCCTCATTTTCATCCTTCATTATTCCAAGGAGCTGCAGTGCTGCAGGACCTCAGAGGACCAAAAGCTCCCTGTCCCTTCTTCTGCTTCTGCTGGGAGCAGCAGGGCACAGTGGAGGAAAAGCTGTCACAGCCGGTGCTCAGTGATGCAGCCCGCAATTATCCCTCCCCATTTCCAGCCATCTCATTTTAGGGGTTTCTTCATCTGGAGGCTGTGACTGGGGCCTCATTTCTGTCTCTCGGAGAGGGGCTGCTGGTTCCTGTCTGCACCCTGCGAGCCACAGCCTGTGGGTGAGCGTCACCCCTTGGGTGCTTTCTGCTCGCCCTGGCAGGCCACCGGGGCTGCCCTTGTGCACAAGTCAGGAATATTTACTCCTTATTTCCCTCCTCCGTGCTGCTCAGAGTTTCTGATCCCCTTTGGGGACCAGCCTTGTTCCCAAGCTGAGATGTCCTGCTCTGTTCAGTGAGCCCTTCCCGAGGAGCCCTGCCCTGCTGCCCGCTCCTTTCCGGGCTCCCGAGGAGCCGGGGCTGCCAGGGGCGGCACAGGACATCCCGGGCACCAGGGATGCGCTCTCCCGGTGATACAGGGATGCCGCCCAGCTCCTTCTCCCCGCCCTCCTAAGCGCTTCCTAAAGACCACGGCTGAGCCCTGAGTTGAGTTTCTCAGCACATTCCAGGCGGTGATTCCGAGATGGTTTCCCAGCTCGTTCCAGCCGATGGCTGTGCACTTGTGCACGGCTCTGCAGGCACACAAAACACGTGGGAAGGGGGGACGTGCCTGATAAAGCTGGTTCTGCATCTTCCCTGCTGCTTCTGTCACACTCCTCTCGCTCGATGGCACGGAGGGGTGCAGTTATCAATGACACGTAAGTGTTGAGATGGCTGAGAAAGCAGCTGGATGAGGGAAAAGCCACCCTGGCCTGCCAGCAGGACGAGTGCAGAGCTGGGGAAGCACAGAAATTATCTGGAGCAATGTCAGCAGTGCTGTGGTGGGAGCTGGGCAGGCAGGAGGAGGCCGGGGCTCTCCGGAGCTCCAGATGAAGAGGCAGAGCCTCAGCCCTCCATGGAAAACATGGAAGGACGGGGGAGATTTATTGCTGCCTGGGGAGGACCCCAGATCCAGCCCGGTGACTGAGAATTAAAATCCAAAAGCGAAAGGGAATCCCGAAGCTGAGGCTGGGAGAAAGGCAGGACATGGACGAGCACATTCACTGCAGGAGGTGCCTTTCCCAGGGGTGGAAAATGCTGAATTCTCGGGGAAAGGATGGGCTGGAACAGAGAACACAGCAAAGCCTGGCTCAACAAGGACATCCCCGCCTGGGCACAGGCAGAAAGCGGGGGAGCAGCCTCGGATGGAGCAGATGTGCCTGTGTGCACAGTGCCACAGCTCCCAGCCACACTGGGGACGGACAGACCCGGCTGTCGGGCTGGAAGTCAGCAGGAGGAAAGAACTGGCATCTCAGAAAACTGGGGTAATCAGGCCAGCTCTGGTTTAGGGGGGGAAAGAGGAATTTAAGGAGTGTTTGGAATCAAAAAAGGCAAATGTTCCGTGTGTACTGGTGTGGCTGGGATGGGGGTGAGTTCTGGCTTTGGCTTTGTGCTGACGAAGACTCAGTACCCGTCAGGACCGGGCCTCCTGCAGACAGCATTAATTTAAACACTCTAAAGGATTGCTTCTTCAATTGATTGGCCCCAAAACCCACAAAGGGAAAGCCATTCTTGATTTAGTTTCAAGCAGAGTATGTGACCTGATTCAAGATGCAGCCACTGAACTTTTTCTCGGCAAAGGAGGCCATAAACTATTCAAACTTGACCTTTTTGGAGGCTGAAAAGTCAAAACACAAATCCACGATAATAACATTTAACTTAAGAAGTGGAATTACAATCAGGGGGGAAAAAAGAGGATTGGGAAGCCATTAAGAGGGACTGCTGAAAAGGTAAAATGTTTGCAGGTAACCTAAAGACCACTTCAGGACATCACCATATTCTAGGCTGGGAATAACATTTAATAAAGGTTTCCAGAGGGGAAAAAACCCGCCCCAAGTGCATCCCTAGCAGGAATGATTCACAGTTTGGGGAAGGAATTTAAAAACTGTTTTGGAGTTTTACCAGTGATTGATTAATTAAGGATTTCTTGGCATTCAGCATGAGAGATCCCAGAGAGGCTCTGGAGTTTTGCAGCCTCCCCACGAGGGCCACGGTGTGAGCAGGGTGAGGCACTGAGTGCCTCCAGCCAGGAGAAGATTCCACAGGGGTTCACACACAGCTGATCCCTGTTCCCTGAAGTGGCCTTGAGGCCAGAGCAAGAGCCAGGGATGTATGCAAAGACATTCAAAATAAACAGAGAAACGAATCCTGGACGGGAGAAATTCAGGAATTTCAGAGAAAACCTCCAAACCCCTCCAATTACTGTGTTGGTAAATTAGTCAGAACAAGGATAAAACCAATTCTGTACATGAATAAATGGATACTGGGCACATATCCCCCTGGCTTCTGTGCAGGCAAGAAATGCCTCTTGAATTTGTGAGATTATTTTCAAATTAGCAATAACCAGAATACCAGATAACAAAACACAGATGACTTTTTGTCTTTTTTTTCCTTTTCTTTTCCTTTAGTTGGCTGGCAGAGAGGCTGAATCTCTGCACATTTCTGATTTAATTTGGAACTGTTTCTAAAACAGCTCAGCATTTTAGAACTGCCCCAGAGTACACCAAGCTGGCAACAAAACCCTGACACATCACAAGCAAACATATGTCTGCTCTGAAAAACACAGCCCACATCTTCCCAAATGCAGCACTGGAGGGATGGCAGTGTCTGTTGGGAAGCACAAAGAATAGAAAATACACTCCAGCACTTGAAATTTTTAAAGTTTTTTTTGTGATAAACTTAGAATTCATCACCAAATTCAACCTCTCTCTTTTTTTTTTCCCCACCAGCTACACTAGCTAATAATTTAGTTTTACTATTTTTTGCTTTAGACTTTGATTTTATTTTCTTTATATTTCTGAATCTCTCTTCTGGTCTTTGCTTATTCCAGGGGCTTGGAAAATTCCCATTGCTGCCGAACTTTCCTGAAGTTGTTTTTTCATTTCTCCAAGGAGACTACAGATTGCAGCAGACTCATTGTTTTAATTTGTGGCTCCTGTAATTCCAAATCAAACCTAAGTAGACTATTTCATCAGGGGAAAACAAGAACATTGCTCAAAAAAAAAAAAAAAAAAGCCAAAAGAATAATGGCAAACCCAACAAATAGTTTCGTAAGGGGCTTTAAATGTTTATTCCAATGTGTTCTGATTGTGCCTAAGAGCAGTAAAACGTAAATTAAATTAGTGCTCAAGCTTATCATTAGGAAACAAGCCCCTTTTTTTTAAAGACAAGGAGAAAACACCATAAATTAAGCCCAATGTGGGTTAGGCCCACACGTTACATAAGCCCCTAATCCACATTAAAACCCTTTTAGTAACATATGGGCCATAATAATTTCCCGTGCTCTTTACTCCTTAAGCATAACAAGCTGTTAACTGAGAGCCTTGCCCTGGCACTGGGAGCTCCTGGGAGGGCCAGAGCTGGAATTTTCCCATCGGGATCATTAGGGCCCATTAGGGAGTCTGGGATTCGCAGTTCCCAGTGTCAGTGTTGGGGCATCAGGAGTGGGGAATCCAAAGCACAGCCCTGGAATCGTGGGGTCACAGATGGGTTGGGTTGGGAGGGGACTTGAAAGCTCATCCATCCCACCCCTGCCATGGCAGGGACACCTTCCACTGTCCCAGGCTGCTCCAAACCCTGTCCAGCCTGGCCTTGGACACTGCCAGGGATCCAGGGGCAGCCACAGCTGCTCTGGGCACCCTGTGCCAGGGCCTGCCCACCCTCCCAGGGAACAATTCCTTCCCAATATCCCATCTAATCCTGCCCTCTGGCACTGGGAAGCCATTCCCTGTGTCCTGTCCCTCCATGCCTTGTCCCCAGTTCCTCTCCAGCTCTCCTGGAGCCCCTTTAGGCCCTGCCAGGGGCTCTGAGCTCTCCCTGGAGCCTTCTCCTCTCCAGGTGAGCACCCCCAGCTCTCCCAGCCTGGCTCCAGAGCAGAGGGGCTCCAGCCCTGGAGCAGCTCCGGGGCCTCCTCTGGACTCTCTCCAGCAGCTCCAGGTCCTTGTGCTGCTGGCCCCAGGGCTGGGGCAGCTCTGCAGGTGGGGTCTCACCTGAGTGGGACAGAGGGGCAGAATCCCCCCTCCCCTGCTGCCCATGGGCACACAAGAACCCTTCAGGGGGTTGCTGCCTCCCTCTGGGTTTTAAAATAAAAATGCATTGTGTGGGAATGCTCTTGGAGCATCTAACAGCAGGTTGAGATGTATTTCCTTCAGAACACAACCTTTGTTTTACAAACAATACTTCAGGAGAGAGTGCCCAATTAATTGCTCACTTTGTAAGCATTCAGGAAACAAAGAATTTGCAGGAGTGTGGAAAAACAAAGCAATATTCATGCTTTGTGTAATCCCACGAATGATGGGAGCAGGATTCAGTTCTCCCCTGTTCTGCTCTTCAGACCACCCGTTCTCCTTCCATTGGTTCTTTTGCAGCTCTCAGACCTTCTCTCGTGGCCAAGCAGCCTCTTAAAAATTGCCTCTCATAAAGGCAGAGCTATCTCGAGGCCCAGGTGAATGGAGCAACCACTGCTCCTCACCAACGCCCAGGATTCCCTTTAAATGCTGAAATATTTGAGAGTGCAGCTTGAACAAGGCAATTCTTTTCTCAAGCTGTTCAGGGAAGTCGAGGGACGTCACTGGAAGGTTTAATGTGTCCCTGCAGGGAGGAGAGTCCAGCTCTCTGCCCTGTGTTCTATAAAAGTGCTCTGCAAATACAGAATGGGAGCTCCATGCTGAAATGTTGAGCTCTGCAGAGAAGATGTGGCCTTTTTATTCACCCACAAAGGGCCAGGCCCACCTACAGGGCTGCACAAACCAGAATAATGGTCATGCTTAAAAAGAGAAAATATAGGCCAGAACCTGGCATTAACAACACTCTAAAAGCTGCTGCACTGACTGCAATCCAGACAAAAGAGATGAGATCTGGTCACACCGGGGAGAGGGCCTCCAGCACAAAGCTGATTTTTGCCCTTTGTTGGTATTTAGCTCATCTAAAGGCAAGCTGAAGGTTTAAAAGCCATTTTTTAAAATGGGAAATGATTCATTTCTCCCCCCCCCCAACAATGTGTTCTAATCTTGTTCACTTCACTGAGAACATGGTGACACATCGGGAAGGACTGTGTGGCAATGGCTTCCCTGAATGGAAAGGAAATGTCAAACAGGATTTTTCTGCAGGCACATGTGACTTTTTCCTGCCCTCCTCCAGCAGGAAAAGCAGCAAATTCCCAGGTGACAGCCTTGGCCACCTCTTCCCAGGAATGCTGGGTTCCCCTCGCATCACCTCGATGGAGCAGGGAGCTCCTCTTCCTCCTTTCCAAACTATGAACTCAGCCTCAGCTGATGCAAAATTATGGCCAGAGGGTCTTCTTTATGTATCAGGAATTACACACACACACAAAGGCCTTTTCTGCTTTTTATTTCCCCCCTCAGGAAGTCTCCAGCACCCTCTTCCCTTCCTTTGTCACCTTGGGAACACAGCCCCGCCTACAGAAACATCAGGTGCCCCCAAAGAAGTTCCATCTCTGTAAAAACCCCGTTCTCCTTTTCCTTCCATCCCCTGCTGGTCTCTGAACAAACCTGTGAGAGAACCAAAGGGAAGGAGGCAAAGTTTTGCTACCCCATGGCCAGGGGACGATCAGATGCTGCAGGAATGAGACATCTGAATAAAGATAAATAACCATGCAGAGCCTTAAGCATGAGAAGTCTTTTGGGGGCATAAAAGAAGCTTTATCTTTGCTCTGAAGTGGTTTACAAGAGGAGCCTTTAGGCTACAAAACAGAAAAACTATCTAGGAAATGCTTAATTCTGAGGAGAACTAATAAAAATCGAGCTCTCCAACAAACATATTTTCCTATGAGAAGACAATCCTAACCAGCCACTTTCTCTCTGTTTGGGAAGCATTTTAATGAGCGTGTGCTAAATCCTACTCCTAAATCCTAAATCACTCCTTCTCTCAGCACGTGAGGAAAAGAGCTGGCTGCAGCAAACGCAGCATTCCCTGCTCCCCGAGCACACAGAGCCCGGGAACAGAGATTCCAGCCGGGAATCGCAGCCGTGCAGGAGGCTTCTGGGGCTGGGACATCGGCAGGAGGACACGAGCAGGTCCAGAACCGTGCTGTGCAATGCTCTGCCACCAGGGCTCAGCCCAAGCAGGGGCGCTGTCCCTGTTTGGGGACTACTGCTGCCCTCTGCAATGTGTCTGAAGCGATTAACGCTTGGCCGGGGCTTGGAAAGAGCTCTGCCTGTCCCTGCTGCTGCCACCAGCCCGGGGCCAGGCCGTGTTTGCAGGCACAAATGGGGGTGGGCATCCGTGCCCCTCATCCCCAGAGCCCAGGCGTGCCCCGGGAGGGCGGCAGGAGGAGGATGGGAGGTTCAGCCCCAGCCCCAGCGCGGGTGGGAGCTGCTCTCCGTGGCGGTGGGGCCGTGCTGCCCCCAGGGCCATCCCCTCCCTGGGCACGGCAGCTCCCAGGCTGTTCTCCCGACCTCTGGCCCCTCTCCTCAGCTGGGAGTGCAGGGAAGGAGAGCAGCCTCGGGGAGCACCGGGAGCCACACGTGGGTAAGGGATTCTTATCTCTGATGTGCCTCAGCCACCGCATTCCTCGGCCTGGGATGCTGCCCTGAAGTATTTACAACCACTGAACCAAACCGGCTTCGTTTGCTGGAGACTCCTGCGTAACTCAGTCTGCCTGGACTGGAGCAGAAGGTTTTTATTTCTCCCAGCTAACTATTTAAAGGTAATATATTGGTATATCGATCCCATCCAGGTGTGCTGGCCACATCTGCTTCCTTTGGGAGAGGGACTGCGTCACAAAGAGTCAGCACGAGTCACCTGCACACCCCACAACTGCCCACTCAGGGATGCCCAGCCTGGGAGAGCACACACAGCCCTACAACTCACCTGCACACCCCACAACTGCCCACTCAGGGGTGCCCAGCCTGGATCCCAGCACACACAGCCCTACAACTCACCTGCATACCCCACAACTGCCCACTCAGGGGTGCCCAGCCTGGATCCCAGCACACACAGCCCTACAACTCACCTGCACACCCCACAACTGTCCACTCAGGGGTGCCCAGCCTGAATCCCAGCACACACAGCCCTACAACTCACCTGCACACCCCACAACTGCCCACTCAGGGGTGCCCAGCCTGGATCCCAGCACACACAGCCCTAGAGGAAACCAGCAAAGCCAAATAACGAGTCTGGATTTCAAAGCCACAAACCTGGCACTGCGCAGGGCCCAGCTGCCATCTCCACACATCAAAAAGACAGAATTGAAATGACAACAAGTAATTATGACATGAAGATAAAACACGTTTTAATGAAGGCGAATCTACTGGAAGTTCAGCTTCAAGGAATGTCATTGACTGAAGCGAATTCTGGTGGTGTCCATCTGCAGCACCATTCCCTCCCACCCTTGCCTCCTGTCAGCAACTCTTCCCTCCCCTCAGACACTTCAAACGGAGATAACTGGAGTGAATGAAACACCCCAAATCGTTATGATAACACGGTTCAGCAGCAGTGGGATAGTTCACTGATTTTTCTGCCTGCACAGGGAGAACGACTCTGTTCAAGGATTCACAGGAGCAGAAAACTGAAGATAATGAGAATTTTGTGTACTCTAGTCACTCAGTGCCTTTGAATCCTCATAATAAAACCAAATGACCCTTCTTACCTCTCTTACCCCCCTTTAATTCTCAGCACAGCATTTAACACTTTCAGTCATTGTAAGAATATCTCGTTTCTTTCTAACAGTGAAGATGTTGAAATTATAACAGTGATACCACCAACAATTAACATTTCTTTTTCAGTGAAATGCTGTTCATCACCTTGTCCCTGCAGACCTTTAAATGTTTGTCATGTTTATTTTAAGGGTGGATTTGGAAAAACCATTCCCTGTGTGGTGCCTAAACAGGGGGCTCTGAGTGTGGCTGAGGCAAAACAGGGATAATAAAGAACAGAAATCATAAAATGGCACTTTCTGTCAATGCCTCTCTGCAGAGGGTGCTCCTGTCAACCACACCTGAGGACTTCCCCCGTGCACCTGAAGCGATGTCACTGTCAGAGGAGTCAGCACAACGCCCTGCAGTGGGTGCTGTGGATGAGCACCCTCAGCCGTGTGTTAAGAAGTCTGATCTGCCACCCTGTCTCTTTTCTGGCAGGCCCAGCGTAAGGCTGAGCGAGATCTGCTGGGACAGGAGTGTGGCTGTGCCAGGGCAGCTGTGGTTTCCTCTGGGTGTCCCTGGCTGAGGGCTGCAGCAAAGGCGAGGGCTGAGCCTGAGCTGTGGGCATCTCTTGTGGCTGCTGCTTGGCTGCCTGGGGTGCCTGATTGCTGATTCACCTCCCAGCCTCCTCCTGCAGGGGAACTGGGGTGCCCCAAAGCACCCACAACAGGCTCCTGCCTGGGACTGTCTCCCAGAAGAGCAGAACCTGAAGCCAGGGTGCATTCCTGGCTTTCAGCAAGGCCCTTTTTGGGAGCTGCAGGCTCTGTGGCACATGGATGACATTGCCATCTGCACCTCTTTGTCCAGTTCTCTCCCTGTATTTCGTATTTGTCAGGGCTGTTATTAATTTCTCCAACCCTCGGTGTAGATTCAGCTCCTCTCTGGAAGCACTGTTAGCAGGCCTCTAATGAACACAATTCCTCTCTACAAATAACCCCAGTATAAACAGCCAAGGTCTTCCAATTCAGCAAGTGCAGGATAAGAGCAGAGCACGTTTTACTGAGGTTACGTGGCAAATGGCAAAGTTTTGTTGTTGTCTTTGTGTCTTGTAATGCCTCTGACATCCCAGTACTCTAAAATAAATTCCCTATTGGAGTATTCTGAGCCTCTGCCCCCTGCAATGGGAATTTCAGCAGGCTGACAAAGCATCAATTAAATCTCACCTCTATGGCACATGGCTGGAGAGTGCTTCTGTGCAAGAAAATATTTCTTTTGACATTTTCAATGAAAGGGACACATTTGGGTGTGTTCTGCAGGTATTTCACATGAGGGCAAAGTGCTGCTATAGCCACAGAGTTTGGGGGGTTACAAGGCCCTTTTCTAGCTGTGAACACACAGTTCTGTGTTGCTACAGCACCCAGAGTCAGAGCCCTTCTGCCACAAGCAAGACCCGGGTTATTTTCGTGTCAGCAGAAAGCTTTCCTTTCTCACATTGCTCAGGAATAAAACAGCCAGGTTGCAGAAGTCCCAGGTTGTTCTGGCTGGCAGGTTATTCAGGTACCAACGCCGGGAGTGCTGCGGTGGTTCTGCTGGAAAAGGAAAGGAATGGATTTTGAGACAGTACACTAAACTTCCCTCAAGATTATGGGATGGTTGGGGTTGGAAGGGACCTGGAAGATGACGGACTCCCACCCCTGCCATGGCAGGGTCGCCTTCCTCTGTCCCAGGCTGCTCCAAGCCCCAATGTCCAGCCTGGCCTTGGGCACTGCCAGAGATCCAGGGGCAGCCCCAGCTGCTCTGGGAATTCCATTCCAGGCCCTCCCCTCCCTCCCAGGGAACAATTCCTTCCCAATATCCCATCTATCCCTGCCCTCTGGCAGTGGGAAGCCACTCCCTGTGTCCTGTCCTCCATCCCTTGTCCCAGGTCCCTGTCCAGCTCTCCTGGAGCCCCTTCAGGCACTGAGAGGCCGCGATGAGGTTTCTCCATGTCTTCCCCAGGACGAAGATGGACCTAGAGGGTGAAGAAGGAGCTTTACAAATGGATCCAAGGAGGAGCTGCTACAAGGGCCACCAAAGCAGCTCAGGGTGCTGTGTGTGACACAAAGTGAGCAGAAACTCCAGGCGTGTTGATCTCCCCTGCAGCACAAAGTCAGGCAGCAGACGATGTTTGACTCCCCGTAAGGCCACAGCACAAACAGCCTCTGCCTCGGGGCACACACGAGAACATCGCTTCAAACCCCTGAGAGCAGAAAGCACCGACCCTGGGCACACATTCTGCTCCTCCTGGGCAACGCCATCCCAGCCTCTGAGGAGGGGAGGAGACTGGGAGATGAGGCAGGAATACTCTCTGTGAGGAAAACCACCACACCCCCTGAGGAGCCAGATGGAAACAGGCCTGCTGAATTCATGCTCTGGAACAGGAATGGACAACTCAAAGAAATATTTGTAAGATTTGTTTGTTGTTTTATAACGTTGGGGAAATATGGACATTTTTCTCCTGGAAATGGCCAGGCTGCTTCTTGTTAACTTTTCCAGAAAGAAGAAGCCAAAAATCAAATTTATTCCAGCCCTAAGAAATTGCATTTAGAATTTTAGGTGTATCACTACTAGACCACCATTAGTGACAGAATAAATCTTCAGTGATTGCCGAATTCCTGTTTAATTTATGGACATCTTTTTGAAAAATGGAGGCTAAAATATACACAGGTACTGATAATAAATTATAGATTTGAAAAGGGATATGCAAAGGCAGGAATCTGAGCAGTCATTTTTCTCTTTTCCTTCATTTCAGATGGAGAAGCACCAAACTACAATGAGCCCTGTATATCACAACCCTGCCTGGGAAACCTTTGGCTATAATAATTGAAACTATAATTATTAAAATTAGGAAATATTAAACGATGCAAATGTTTTCCCCTTATTCTGCTCATGCCACGCTATTGCACACAGTGAATTTCTTTGTTTGTGTGTTAACTCTTCTTTATTTACCCAGTTCCTTGCCAGCCAGTCTGGATTTCCTTTTTATGTGTTTGTGGGGATCTCATCCACCATGAGAACTGCTCCACTGAGATTGCTGTCTCCACAAACTACCAAAAATGGAAGGACTCTGAGATTTGCTGGGGATTCTCTGCACATTCGGGGGTTTTTTCTGGAACTGAAGTGTTAAAGAGCTGTTTCAGAGCTGTGCACAATATTCTGACAGCCCCTCCTGCAGGGCAGAAGGATGTTTCTCACACCTGGGCTTTTCTTAGCAGATGTCCCAACCCTCCAAGCCCTCCCTGATCTGGTTTGTGGCTGCACTGGGGATGTGTAACACAGGACAGCACATACAGAAACATCCATGGACTGGGACAGGAGGGGGCTTCCCTTGGGAGCAGCTCCCCCCAGCTGCCCCAGCTCAGCACTGAGGCTCTGAGCAGCTCCTGGGCCAGGGATGGGGAGCTGCTCCCAGAAGTGTTTCCCTGCTGCCACCTCCAAAAGATGTCAAACTCTCTCCTGTTCATGTTCCAAGTCTCTGGATTTCTCTTGGAATGCCTCTGGGACAGGGAATTGCTGCTCCTGGTGCTTCCCTGCACTCAACAGGTTGCTGAAAGTCAGATTTTGCACAGGGCACTCGTTCTGTAAAAGACAGGAAGAGCCTTAATTTCAGCTTTGGTCTTTTAATAGAAATGCTCTCCATAATTTTGTGTGGGTTTTTTTCCCCTCTGTCAGTTCAAGATTAATGAGATTCGATACCAATTAATGTGGGTACTTAAGAAACTCATGGAGGACTCGGTGATCTCAGAAGTCTTTTCAAACCTAAATGATTCTGATTTATGGGTTGTGAGCAAAGGTTTTGAGCTCAACAAACAAGCAAGTGCATATGTAGGTCACCCCTTGTGGAGGAGCTCACACTTTTCCTGCTGAATAAAGGCAGAAACTGAATATTTTTTACCTCATGTTGCTGTTGCACAGGGGAAATTTTTAATATATTTAGAAGGTTTTGCAGCACAAACCCTTTGTCCCATTTTTAATCTGGTTTAAGATGGCTTCTCCCCTGGACCTGACTCTGAACACAAGAGATGATGTTTGTACTGTCAGAGTCATCAGATGCTGGCACAGGCTGCCCCTGTCCTGGGAGATACTGAAAGCCAGACTGGAAGTGACCCTGAGCATCCTGCTTTGGGTGGAACCAGAGGATTCCCTGGGATGTCCCCAGCCTCAGCCACTCTGGGATCCAGAGATGGTGCTTGGTTGTGAATGTGGATCCCACATCCCTGACTTTAGTGGGAACCTTTATTAATTACACCATTAAAAATGGCCATTCCTGCAAGCCAGGTGGGAACACCAACACGGGAACACGACCTGGCATCCTGGCATGGCCTCCCCAGGCTTTCTCCTCCAAGAAATCCCAGGTGATTTTCAGAAGGGGACCTGCCAGCCAGGACACCTTAACAGTGCCATCACTTCCATTTCTTCCTGTCGATATTTTTAATCAGTAATCTCCCCTAAAATATTCACAACTGGAGACGGCCCAGCAAGGTTATCATAAAATTAATGGAGCTGATAAAAATCGTTGTGCAGGAGCTAATGCCACCATAAGTAAGATCAGGGTGTTTGTGCACGTTAATCAGCAGCTCTCAGAATAAACCCAGCCCCACTGAGGCTGAAATCCGCTGCAGTGAGCACCAGGTGAGGATACTGAGCACAAAATATCAGAAGAACACGTGAAGATTTTTGGCCTCTGCCTGCTTACAATGCAATACCTAATCTGAGAAAAAAAGAAGAGCTTTTTGGAGTCCAGTGCCAGCAATTTAATCCCAAATCCCCAAAGGGAAAGCCCTCGTTGCTGCTGGTGAGGATGGATTTATTTGGGTTGTTTGACTGCCCCACAGCTAAACTTTGGTGTTGTATCAAGGACCCTGAGAATTCCCTTCCCTGCCATGGGGGATAAGAGCAGCTCCTTATTTTTAATGGCACTCCTCCGGGGAGAGAGGTTGGATTTTTGTGGCCCTGGACTGTGCTGCAGCTCAGGATAAGGATCCGATTGATTTCACATCATTATGTGTGGCTTTCAGGTTGTTTTGGCTTGTAGCACTGAAATATTTCATCAAATGGGCAAATTCCATCCATCTGGGAGGCTGAACACTCCCCTGCTGTCACCAGCACAGCCCAAGGGACACTCCCCAGTGGGCTGGGGTGGCACAGGAGCTGCCCCCTCAGCAGCACAGGCTGGCACAGGGCCGTGGCAGGCACACAGAGCTGCCCTGAATTATCTTGCCCTGAGTTCTGTGCACGGTTTAATGCTGTTAATGTGGATAATGAGAGAGACCTGTAAGCACATCCACTTGCAGGCACAAAATAATGAAGCTTTCTCTGCTGCTCTGGGGTTTTTCCCCATATTTTGTGCAATACCTCTCCATTCTTCTTTCCTCCTTGGTCAAACAAGAGTGAGAAACAATTTATTTATCATGGTGAGAAAATCAGATTTGTATAAATTACGTGAGCAGGAGAGAATCAGGAATTAGTGCTGTGAGGGAAGATTTAAGTAACCCAAAGCAATAAAAATAACTGTGCTGATTAACTTCTCAGCTTGGGGAAGCATTTCATTCACTCCTAAAAGACACTGCACAGCTACAGGAGCTGCCCTACATCAGCTGGAATATTTCAATTGCACTTCAAGCTACTTAAGAACCACAGAAAAAGAGATCTGGGAATGCTGGCCGTGGGTTCCTCAGTTACAACTTCATGGTTTCAGAGCTGATCATTTCCTCATGCCCCTGCCTTGGGTCACAGAATATCAGTGCCAAGGCTGGAGAGGGAAAAGCTGCTCAGAGGCATCTGAGTTTGTTATACAGGGCTTTTTCCAAAGGGATATTTCAGCAGTTGATGATGCCAGCCCTAATTTTGTGACACAGCACAGAGAAAAGAAGAGGGGTTTTGGCTGAAATGTATTATCCTGTCCTGTTTCCAGCAGAAAAGTGCTTCCAGTGGGTCAAATCATGGTCTCTCATCAGCTCGCTGCAGAGAGCATTCATGCAGCAACACAGTGGAGTGGGCAGAATGTGAATTAACCAGGACAAAAAAAGCCCAAAACAAACCCCAAACGGGCAGGAATGGAGGGCAGAGGGAATGTGACTCTTTCCAGCTCACAACACAATGCTAATACCAAAGCCTGCCTTCAGAATCACTGAAGGTGTCAGAGGCAAAGGCAAATCATGCAAGAGTTGGTTTGCAGATGCAGCAGAGCAGCTCGAGATCAGGAACCCTGCAGGGGAGAGGCACTTGGGGAACACCCACAGGGTGCTGGGTGTGGGCTACGGCAGCCACACAAGCATTTGTTTGTTCTCTCCTGGCTAACTCTCCTCATCCTGACTGCATTTACCTGGCACTGTGCTGGTGCAGAGCTCCTCTTGCACTCACAGGGGGTGTACGAGGTGAGGAACTCCCCTCAGACATCAGGATGTTAAAGAGCTGGGTGCAAGCCCCGGAGCCACTGGAATGGGCACCCCCGAGGAGCAGAGCACAGCTGGAAAGGGAATGTTCAGTCTCGGTCCCTGCAGGACTGGAGCCCCCGGGAAGGACCAGGAGTCACTGGCACACTGTCTGCTCCTGCTGGAGCTGCAGCAAACACCTCCAGGCTGAGCTGTTGAGGGCCTTGGCACACAAGTGAGATAGGTTGAGTGCATTCGCCCAGAAACTCAGTCAGAGGCCGCCAGCTGCTATGCAGAGGTTGTTTATTCTCATGTTATCTACGGCTGTGGTGTCCTGCACAGCCACAGGTCCACCTGGGAGCCGAAATACCCTGGTTCTGCCCCCTGGATGGGCGTCCCGTGATTTATACACCCTGTTACAAACCCAACCAGAGGACGGTACGTGTCTTTATTTATAACTTTATACCAATTAATCCTAACCTGTTCTAGACATGCAATTTCCTGTCTTATCTCTATTCTACCAATGAATCTGTGCCCCTGTCACCAAGAATATGGTGGGCAGTGGGGAAGAAGAAGGAGAAGGTGACCACACCCTTTAGACTCCATCTTAACCCCCCTGTACATATTTTACCCCCATGTACATATCATCTAACATTCTATATACTATATTTCACCCTGTGCAAATTAACTATCAATGCTTATATTACACTCTTGTGGCCTGTAATTCATCTCTCAGAGTTGGCAAAGTTCTCCAAGGACAAAGATCAAAGGCAGTGCCCTCCGGGGCACCCCTATTTCGGGGTGTCAGGTCCCCTAAATTAGACAGAGGCATGTCGTGGGTTCCGACAAGCTGTGGCCTTGCTGAGGCCTGGGGAAGGGATCAATAATGAGGCCCAGGAGAGGCCCAGCTGGCTCCCCACGCTGCACCACGAATGGGACTGCAAATGCAACTCCCTCTTCTTCCTCCAAGGAATAAAATCCTTCTCCTTCCTCCCTGCCACGTGCCAACCTCTGCACCCAGCCCAGGGACTCCTTGACCCTTGGGTGGCAGCCACAGGAATGGGATAGAAAACTAATTCCTGACCCCTCACTGCCTCCCTGCAGCTCCACTTCCCTCTTCTTCCTTCACCTTTCCTTCTTGGATCCAGCTCACAGGATTGAAGTGACACATTTATTATATGCAATAGAGACATAGATTGTATTTTATATACGTGCAAGTGTGTAATACACAACCCTTAAAATATTCTAAGCATCCTTTCAGTTATGTGCTGACACACACATAAATTTAAACCTGTTTATACACACACTCAAAATCCCATCTATTGTTTTTATCACATATTTTACTTCGTGTGGATATATAAAATAGATCATGCTAATGCCAAGGGAGAGACAAAACATTCACAGAGTAAACACAGCTTCCATGATCCTTAGCATGCAGAGATTTAAACCCCAAAACTGCAGCTGTCTGTGGGTTTAATTTTGCCAGGGGCTATGTAAATGATGATATGAGCTATCAAAGCATATACTGCACAAGTTTAAATTGAGACATTCCTCCTTGCGAGCCCAGTTTTAGCAGTTCTTAAGCAGCAGAGCATTTTTTCTTTACCAAAATCCTGTCCCACATCTGTGGATGAGTGCAAAAGGGCCTACAACGCCAGGACCAAGGTGAATAAAGATAATAAGGTGACATACTCTCTTGCTGCCATTTAAGTCACCCTTTTGAAACAAGTGTGGAAGGAGAAAAATTAGTTAGGACACGTTAAAATGATGCTGGCAGAGATTTGGGACAGTCATTCATTTACCCTGCCAGCTTACTCATAATTAATAGTTACTAATGGCAGAAAAGAGAAATATGCACTGGGAAAACAGACCAGTGGAATAAAAATGTTAAATGATTTCCTCTCCCCTCCTCATTAACTGCTAGAAGGTTGTTTTTTGGGGTTTACTTCTCCTGTAAAAAGGAAATATGGTAAGAGTTTAAAAATTAATTTTACCTCCTCACTTACATGGAATTCAGTGCTATTTTGGTCACGTGCTGCTAAAGAGAGGGGAAACACTTATAAAAATATTCTGTAGTACCTTAGACTGGATAGGGTCTGGTTAAAGTCCTGAGACAACAGAGTTAAAATTTCTCAGCACTTGACCAAGAAATTGAGAAAACTTACAAGGTTTTTTTGGAAAACTTCCAGCTGCCCCTACACACTTGAATACACTTGTTCTTCTGATATTGTGGCTGCTTCCAAACTGCAACCAGAATTCCGGAAGGATGCAAAGTGGGGAGGAGGTGTTTTACATCCCCAGCTTCAGTCATGAGGCCCTGATATCAGCTGAGGCTTTAGCTATCAGCTTAACAGCGTTATATAAACTGCAATTTGTGTGGTGATCACACATGATATCCAACTGGAATTCCATGTTGTGGAACAAGAGTTAAGACTTCAAATTCCTGAGTGAAGGCCTCTGCCACTACTGGCGATGTTAATGTGCTGCGTGGCAAGGGCAGATTGCTGTCACTTTATTTTTGTTGCTGTTATCCACCCTACCTTTTACTCCCTGCACTGCAATGGAACAACAAGCAGGCACAGTGTGGGCTGAGCAGCATCCTACATGTCGGAGTTCAGGGCATTCCACCCTGGCTTCATGGCAGGAAAAGGATTGCCCAGAGACCTGGGCTGTGGGAGGCCCCTCTGGGAACCTGCACCTGCTGCTGCCCCTGGGCAGTTCCCAGGGAAAGGGTTTCTCCTGGGTAAACAAACAAGAAATCAACAGTGTTGATTTTGGGCAGAAACTGTCCCCGGTGAACCCAAAACATGCCTGAGAAATGCAAACTGGGGCTCTGACCACCCAAAACATGCCTGAGAAATGCAAACTGGGGCTCTGACCACCCAAAACATGCTGGGATAAACGCAAACTGGGGCTCTGACCACCCAAAACATGCTGGGATAAATGCAAACTGGGGCCCTGACCACCCAAAACAGGCCTGAGAAATGCAAAGTGGGGCTCTGACCACCCAAAACATGCCTGAGAAATGCAAAGTGGGGCTCTAACCACCCAAAACATGCTGGGATAAATGCAAACTGGGGCTCTGACCACCCAAAACATGCTGGGATAAACGCAAACTGGGGCTCTGACCACCCAAAACATGCTGGGATAAACGCAAACTGGGGCTCTGACCACCCAAAACATGCTGGGATAAATGCAAACTGGGGCTCTGACCACCCAAAACATGCCTGAGAAATGCAAAGTGGGGCTCTAACCACCCAAAACATGCCTGAGAAATGCAAAGTGGGGCTCTGACTGGAATCTGAGCACTGGGAACTCCTGGGCAGCCTCGATTGCTCTGCAAACAGGAGGCAGCTCTTTCCGGGATCCATTTGAGGCTGACTGGGAGATACAATGTGGATGCTTTTCTTTCCATTGCACTCCAGCATGTGCTGCCACCACACCGAGGAGTTAATTTCTGCAACAATAGTTAGGCAGGCTGGAGAGGAATACAAAGTAAACAAATCTAAATTATTTCAGTTTTGGATCTCAGCTGTGCAATTTTAGTTCTGTTGCTAGGTGGGAGTCATTCTCCTCTGGTGGTGTTTTCTTTTTTCAGAGCAGCTCAGGACCCATATGTTTGCTCTATAGAGAAGCACTCTGAGTTTCATCGAACCTTCAACAACCAGATTGAAAAAATTATTTGAGAACACCAAGTCACCAGGAGAAAGTGGTCTGGTGGCCAAGCCAAGGGCAGGGGATGTTGTGATCCCTGTGACCGAGAGTTCAAAGCTGGCCTCGAGGATTCATCACTTTGCACCCTGCTGTCCCCTTGCTGAGGCTCCTGCCACGCTTGGGGACAGGCGCTGAGGGGACACGTCTCTTGTCCCTTACTTGGCTGCAGAGCAGCAAACACACTGCTGGAAGTGCTTCCTTCCCTCCCCCTCGTCCCCAGGGGTGTCCCTCAGCCTGCAGACCCTGTGCACCCTCACCCTGCCCCGCGCCAGGCGCCCAGGCCGGAGCTGCCCCGCACAGGACATCCCTCCAAAGCCCCGTGCAGCCGGGAGGTCCAAAATCAGGAGCTGCGGGACTGGCGGGCACGGGGGGAAAAGCTTCTCCCGTCCGAGGAGGGGCTGCGGGGAGAGACCCGCGGGGCTGGAGGGACGGCGACAGGGACAGCTCTGCCGCTCTCCCTGCCCCAGTCCCTGTCCCTGTTCGCCTGGCCCTGTCACAGAATCGCGGAATCGCAAAACCCCGGGGTGGCTGGGGTTGGAAGGGACCTCTGGAGAGCGTCCAGACTGAACCCCCTGCCGCCACCTGGAGCAGGTGACACGGGCACGCGTCCGGGTGGGTTTGGGATGTCCCTAGAGAGGGACACTCCACGCCCTCTATGGGCAGCTGTTCCAGGGCTCTGTCCCTG
>VXAD01011353.1:49844-162853 GCA_013399195.1 Dicrurus megarhynchus
TGCTGCGGATCGGTGAGTGCCACCGGGGCGCGGCGGGGCCGGGCGGGGGATCCGGGCATCTCCCGGGCCGCGGGGAGCTCGCCCGGGCGGGCAGCGGGACCCGCGCGGCTCCCGCTCGGCGCAGCCGCCGCTCCGGGGCCGGGGATGCTCGGGGATGCTCGGGATGCTCAGTGATGTTCGGGGATGCTCAGGGATGCTCAGTGATGTTCGGAATGCTCGGGGATGCTCAGGATGCTGCGCTGCCGGGGCTCCGCGGGGCCGCTGCCCAAAGTTGGCCCCGGTGAGCGGTGCCGGGGAAGTTGGGCGCGGGGATCCCGGCGAGCATCCCCGGAGCCTGCGGGGTGTCGGCTTCGGGCGCTCCGCGGGGCACGTTGCGAGGGAGCCCAGAGCCGGCCGTCCCCGTCGCAGGAAGGGTTCGGTGACCGTGAAATCCGTGCCGAGGGCTGCGGGGTGTCCCGGCTCGGAGCGGAGGGCGCCTGTGGCTCCGGAGGGGAGCTGGGGGGGTGCGGGACGGGTTTGCTGCCGCTGCCCCCGGGCAGGAGCAGCTCCGCGGGGCTGCGCGGAAAACTCCGGGAAACGGGAAATTATTTTTAAGTAGAAAACTCCGCACCATGGAAACGGGGCTCGGCTCACAGGAAGCCTCTCTTCCTACAGTGGGTTTCTTGTGTCAGTCAAGTGCGACGGTGAATACAAAGTATCGGAAGAGTCCGGGGTTAGGAGAGACTGTGGGAAAGATGTAGGCAGGATCTGGCACGCTGCTGTTTCTGTGTATCCCTCTTTCGCTTGACAAACGCTGAACATGAGGGGCTAAAAATGGCAACAAACAAACAAAAAAAAAGGAAAGAAGCTGTTTATGGCACCGGGGAGAGCATCCCGCAATTCCCAAAGGCGCCTTCCCGTGCCGAGCTAAAGATCGATGCCTTTTGTCGGGGCAAGCCTTAACCCCTCTCAGGTCCCCCACATCAGCGCTCCCTGAAACACCAGGGGAAGGTTCCTCGTGCTCAGAGAGCGAAGGACCCGGAACATTTAAATAAAGGACGGGTGCAGCCCTGCAGAGTGCTGGGCACAGGCAACGTGGGCTAAGGGGGAGCGAAGCCGGGCCACTCGGCACCTTGCAGCTGAGAAGCTTTCCTCAGCTCCCCGCTGTCCCGGCCGGGGTGTGCTCACCTTTCCGGAGGGTTCAGGTGAAGTTTGCTGTTCCCTGCTCACCCCTGCAGGGGAGCCGTGCACACACCACAAAAAGCTGGGTGATCCCACAAACACAGGGGGAATTCAGGGTCAGTGAAACCCGGGGAAGAAATCATGTTCAAATCCCTGAGCCACAGGCACCGGCGGGATGCTCTGGAAATGCACAAAACGCTGCCTTAACTTGCTCTGGTTTAGTGGGAATAGCCTCTGAAGGAAGGAGGAGCGTGCCGGCGTTTGAAGGGCTTGAGTTCAGCCTAAATGCCCGTGTGCAGGATGAAAGCTCGGCTTCAGAGCTGCCTTCAGCCTCGCAGGGAGCCGGGCAGAGCTTTGGGGTCCTCCCTTTGCCACCCTGTGCCCTGCAGACCTTTGCTGCCTCTGCTGTGTCCCGCACAGCTCCGGGCGATTGCCCACGTTGCTTTCCCTAAACTGCTCTCCGTGGGGTGCACGCAGGGCTGGGGGAATTTCTGGGTCACATTTGCTCTCTCGGGGCACGCAGGGATGGGACCCTCATGCTCACTCCCCTCTGCCACTTCCACCAGGAGAGAAAGAGCCATAAAGCCGACAAACTGCTCTGCTTTCAGTCACACCCATGCAGAGGGATGTGCAGGGGAGTCGATGCTCCGGGTGTGTTACGGGGCTGGGAATGCATAAAATATTAAGTGTATTCTTATTGCTGTGGTTACGCTGCCTATAAAGTAATGATGTTATAAAATATTAATCCTTCACACCCGTTAACAGCAGCAAAGTTTCTCCGTGGAATCTGTCACTCTTGGAGGTGGCAGAGCGGAGTAATGGCAGTAACTCCTCCAAATCTCTTTGTGATAACATCATAAAATCATCCCCAAGCATTTCTGACAGCAAAGGAAATGCCATTAAGCCATCAGTCTCTTCCACGTGTTTTAGTTAATTAGGGGAAGAGAAGCACTGCCATACAATGGTGCAGCAGTTTGCACCAAATTCATACACTGAGAGCTTAATTGCATTTGCCACTGTCACAGAGCTTTCAGATTTATTTTTTAGTAATTTTTTTTTCTGACTTGTAATAGAAATGGATTGTCTCGCTGGTGTTTAATTAGTTGAGAAAGGACGTGTGAGTGATATGAATTCTAGTTATTCCCCAGCATCTAACTAATGACTCCTTTTCCCGCTCTCTAAACAAAAAAATGAGGGATGGCAGTGTGACCAGTAAAACTGACTCATTAGGATAAAAGTAATGGATTTGGAGATAAGATAGAGTCTTGAGTTTCAATAATAAAATAAAATGCCGGATTCTTACTGGGTATTTCTTCCCCACTCCTGTTCCAAAGCTTTTCCCTTGACACATGAGCTAATGGAGCTGTCCAAGGAAATACCATCTTTATCTGCACATTACCCACCACTCTGTATTACATAAAAGTGCATTTAAAGTTCATGACCCCAATATTTTTTATTGAATTCCAAGGAATTTTCAGTTTTTATGCCAAGTCCTTTTCTATCCTACTTGCAGCACTTGTATAAAATAAATGATCTCCAAGGAAGAATGGAAATGAACTGGAGCAGATGCTCAGGTGCAGAAACAGCTTCCGAAGATATCTCGGCAGCAACAGAATCATCCATTTGTTAGCGCTGGATGCAGAGCTCTCATTCCTTACTGGACATCCATTGCAGCTTCTGAATGGGTTATGAGGGTATAATTCAGTGATATTATGGGAAAATTTACAGATGATCATTACCTGAGCTCCAGTCTGGGTTAGAATACCCAACAGCAAGTTATGAACAAAGCACTGGAGTTATTCAAAGGAGGAAGGAAGCTGCTTGGATGAATCTTGGAATTATGTCTGAGATGACCAGCTCCTGGCAATGAACAAATGGGCAGGTGTCAGGGTTTGCAGGAATTGCTCGAGGTGAGGAGATAGAAACCAGAAGGATTTTCAGTAATTTGTGTGTCTGTGTAAATGGAATACTTATGTAAGGGTTCCTTTGCACTGGTTTACTCCTTACTCAAGCAAAATTCCCAGATTTAGGGAAGTGTGTTTTCTTCAAGGCAGGATCAGCCCCATATCATTTATCTCCAACTGAGAAATATCAGATTTAAACCAAACACACACAAGTCAACCTCACCCACAAAATATCAATTTCTAATAAGTTGAAATTTTCAATATAGATTTCAAAATCTCTGTTGGATTTCCCCAAGCAGGGCTAAAGCTGTGAGTTCTTTTCCTCTGTGAAATTACCATTTTCCCCTTATGACAATCATAAAGACAGAAACCTCATTAATTTCACTGCAAATCTGCTACTTTTTGTCAACTATTTCTGAGATTTTGTTTGTGAAGAGAATGACACTAACACACATCTGAGTTTCATCAGTGTGAAATGGCAAAAACCCTTCTTGCAAAGTCTTTTATCGTTTTTGAACATTATGAAAAACGTTCCTTTGCAGTATTTATTACTACATGCCTACAAGTTATTCTATTTTATGATATTATAGGGAGTGGGGCTGCATTTTTCTCATCAGATGATGAGACATTAAATGCAGTTTGTTGACTGGACTCTGAATGCTCAGTGGTTTATCAATTCATTGAGATACACTTTACCTAAGTCTCCTTATTCTACACTTAGAGAAAACTATTTTGCTGCAAATATTTCTAAAAGATTGTTACCAAAGCATCCAAAATTTGATTTTCATGCCTCTACCTCCTCTCTGGATTTGAGAGCACTGTACAAGTGGGAGGCAGGGCAATGTTTGGCTGGCTTTAAATGGGTAATTGAGTTAAAAGTCCCTAAAAAAGGCTGGTGAAAAATGCTTTGCAGCCCCTCAGCAAGGGAGCTCCTGCTGCCTGGGTGAGTGGCTGTGCCAGGACGTCCTGGCTGCTGGGGAGGGGGAAAGGCTGCGAGGGGTTTGGGGAAACTGCGAGGGGAGCTGCGCTCTCCGGAAAATCAGCACTTTGTGCCTCCCTTGTCAGAACGGCCTAAATACCTCCTTGGGCAGGGAACAGATGAGCTGGAAAGGTGCAGGATAGTCCTCAGATGCTCCATAATGCAGGGGCTGGGTGAGTTTGCAGCATCCAGCCAGGGCTGTGTGAACAAAGCCAAAGGGTGTGAGCGGCTTCTGTCCCGCAGCCGTCCCTAAAGGCTGGGGGAGAACAGCAGAGGAAAGGTCCAGAGGCCAGAAGGTACAGACTGAGGAAGGCAGGCTGGGTTTGTCCAGCCTGGACCAGAGCTAGGGTGGTTTAGGCAGGGCTGAGGGAGAGAAAAACCTGACAAACACACAGTAAAGTGAAATAGAAAAGCGGCAGTGCTGCATTTCCCAGGAGCCCCGTGGGTGACCGCGGCAGGTTCCCCTCGCTCTCTCGGTGAGGAGTCGCTGGGCTGTAGGGAAGGAACCGGTGCCTGTGCTGGGTAATTCCCTGTTTCCCCCTCGCTCACGCAAGGTGTGTCCCAAGGTGCCCCCGTGGCTCCAGACAGGCCGGGAAATGGGACACCCTGCAGCCTCCCTTATGTAACACCGGCAGCAGCTCGGGCAAGGCATGGAGTCCTGGAGCAATGGAATTCCCGAAATTCCGCCCAAGAAGCAGAGGATTTTGGTCTGGTGTTTTGGGCAGGAGGAGCCTTCCTGACAGAATAAAATGCGATTTCCCAGAGTTTTGTCCCCTGCCCAGCAGCCCGTTCGTGGCGTTCAGGGGTGATAATTGTTGTTTCAACTCCCCTGGCTTCCCCACAACACCCATTTCCCTGACTCAGAGGGCATTTCCCTCAGCAGCAGTCCTTGCCAGAGCTCTAAGCTCCTCCATATGGCCCTGTCCTCTCTCAACATTTTCCATTGGGGCTGCAAATACAATCCCAATACTGTTTTTTCATTACAGTCTGTTTTGTATATCCTGGTCAGTAATAAAGCTTAAATCCTGCTCCCCCCTCAATACTTTAAACAACTGCCTCTAATCTTCTTTTCTCAGAAAGGCTTGATTTGACCAACTAAACTATAGATTGTACTGCAGCAAAAGAAAAAAATCCCATCCCAGAACTGATTAGTTTTGCTGCACGGCTTTGGGGCTGTGACCAGCAAGCCCAGTCTGTTCTAGTTTGGGTTGACTTTAGATTTGAGTTTGCAGTAATGAGTTTATGATCTTGGGCAAGCTTTGCACTGGGAGGGTTATTACCCTTCCCTCTCTCTCCCTGCTGAAGGTTATAGGGTATTTTCCAGGAAATGGTGAGCTCTCAAATGATGAATTTGCATTCTCGGGGCAAAATCAAAATTCCAAATCCAAACAGCTTCATTATTCAACATTGGCATTGTTTTCACTTCAGCTGCAGAGGTATCTGACCGGGCTGTTAAAGTAACTTAATCCTTTCCCTTTCCCTTTCCCCTTCCCTTTCCCTTTTCCCTTTCCCTTTCCCTTTCCCNAGAAGATTCCTTAACCTATCTTTACAGCTTCACCTGTACCGAGACACTAAATTTGGGTGGCACAAACAGTGGGAAATGTGAATCAGTTCTGTGGGCAAAGAGGCAGAACTGGTGTCAAAGGCTCAGGTTTGAGCTTCTTTTCTGGGTCCGTCAGGCTTTTTGCAATCACACCTTCTAGCTGGGTTGTTGTTGGGTTTGGGTTTTTTTTTTCCTTTGAGCTTTCAGACTGCACAAGTTTAAAAGGGGAGAGTTATAAATTCCTTTATCACTGAGATTGTTCCCACGTCCTGTCCCCGGCTCTGCACACCCAAACTTGGCCTATTTCAAGGCAAATTCTGTTTGCAGCACACTGATTCTGGCTGGGGCCCAGGAGCAGCTCCCTCCCACCCTGCTGGGTGCCACCGAGGTCCTGCTGGAGGCTGGGTGGGTGGAAGTGACAGACTGCAGAGGCACCCCCAGAAATGCAGAGTTTGGGGGAGCAAGCTGCAGAACTCCCCGCAGAGGGGCAGTGAGACATCCCACAGCCACTGTGTCCAGGTGCCACCGGCTGGGAGCCTCAGCACGGCTCCTGGGCTCTGCCTTGGCTCTCAGGTGGAACAGTAGCGCTTCTTGGAGGACCAGGGGTGGACAGCCCGGTGTGCTGCAGCCTTCCTAGAGAAAGTGTCCCACCAGGGAAAGGCTTCTCCAGGAGCTTTAGCAACTCCCCTAAGCAACCCATGATTTCAGCAGGTGTAGTGATTTCTCCAGCTCTCATGATTCAGCTCTTTGCAAAACCACCCAAGGCAAACTCAGGGACAGAGAGACAGGAGCTCTGTACGGCAGCTCCACAGAGGTAGCTTTAATTCTCCAGCAGTCCCTCTGAAGAGAAGACTAAGGACAAAGACTACCAATTGCAGCGGCAGAAACAGGGCCTTTTTATGGAAAAGGCAGGGGTGGGGTGGAAACCAATTAGCCAACTGGGTACAAGGTATTACCATAAGGGAGCAAGGCATGCTGGGGGTGGTTCCCTTGGACACCATAACCTAGAGGTAAGTTGCTTATCTCTGGAGAAAACCCTTTTGCCCTCAAGCATCTTTTCTCCAAGGAAGTGCCAAGGGTTCACCGCCCTCCATAGAGCAGCACCACTTCAAACATGGCAAAACACAGCCAGGGCCACTCAGAGCACTGCAAATAACGCAGGCTGCTCAGTCCCCAGTGTTTGGGGCAGAATAAGCAGGGACAGACATCCCTGTGTGCTGGGGATCAGAGGGCTTGGGGGAAAACAAACCTATTTCAGAAGGACAACATCAGGCTGCTGTAAGAAAAGAGGGAGAACTGTTTGAAGGTTCAAGTTTATTGTCCTCCTGCCCTGGGGAGAGGGGAGGAGCAGAGTCCTACCAGGGTGTTCTGGATTAGAAAAGTCAGGCTTAGTGTGATTCTGAAAGGCAGTACTGAGAAGAAAAAATATACCTTATACTCTTGGATGATATAATTAGGAGGCAAATCCATGGAAATTGGTGCTTTTGGGGTCATGTCATGCAATTTTTTCCCCCCATTTTGGCACTCCCACAGACTTGTCCACTACGGCACACAGGCCCTCTGTAGTTATCCACATTTTGGATACAGCAGCATTTTGGGTTTTAAGCCCTTTCAGGAGGGCATTGTGCACTTTGGGAAGGTGACGAAGGATGTTCCTGCTCTGTAGCTCACTGCCAACACAGAACCGCCCTGACTTGTTCTCTTACACCGTGTCTGTTCCAGCACAGTGTTTCCCTCTTCTGCTCCCGGCAGGGTCTGAGCAGAGGCTTTAGGAGCACCCGAGCCACGTGCAGGGATGTGGGATGTGCATCCAGACTCCTGAAGTCTCCATCAGAGCTGCACATGTCCTTATGCAATCCTCCAGGCTGGCTGGGATTAACTCTGGCTTTGGGACAGGCACAGCTCGGTGCTCACAGCCCTTGGCTTTCACTGCCTCCCTCCCAGCCCAGTGAAGATCTGGAGAACTGGAAATGGGATGCACTGACATGTGAACACCCAGAGGGAATACAACCCCCAAAAACGCAGCTCCTGCTTTCCCAAAATAACCTTTTCTGTGCCCACACTCAGGAAAAAAATACAATAAAAGCCAAATCCATTTTAGAACTACTTGCCGTGGCACAAAGAGCTTTCTCCTGACCCTCCTGGGGCCCTGTGCCAGCCCAGCCATTCCCACAAAGGTTATGGATGAGGGAGGGGGAACGGGAGGAATTTCAGGAGCAGTTTCCGTGGAACAGTCACTTCATTTTCGAGGAACTGCAAATGAATCCCGGTCTCCCTGGCACAGTCCCAGGGGATTAACCGGAGCCATCTGAGCTGGGATCAGGCAGAGCTGTGCCTATCAGCAGTCAGAGCAGCCAGGTTGCTGCAGCAACAGGCTGACACCTGTAAAACTCCCTTTGATCGTGTCACCGTCACACGGGAGGCTGCTTGGGAGTTGGGTCAGGTTTTGGAGCTGTCCTACGCTTTTCCAGGGACTGTCAGCCACTGCCACATCAGGGCTGGGACTCGAAATGCACCATGAATAACTTCAGCAGTCCCACGTGGATCACAGCGTAGCTGGCCACAGAAAACCATGGAGCAATAAAGCACCAAGAACTGTTAAGCAAACCATGAGTGAGCCACCTCAGAATTCCTCCCTTCGATTTGGAGACAAAATTACAATTTCTGACTGAAACATTTTTGTTTCAGTTTGCTTTTGGTTGCTTTTACTCGTCTTAGAATTCAGAAAGAGCATGGGAAATGACTTAAAAATCAAAGAGGTGATCCTTGATAGCCTGTGGGAATGGGAGAGGAATGAGCCCAGGGCACAAGAAGGATGTGGAGTCACTGCTGGGCTGTTTTCACTCAGGATTCTTCAAATGCATTTAGTGTGATAAACTGGGCTCGTGCCAAACAGCTTCGAGCCTGTCGGAGTGCAAGAAGTGTTTGGACACTCAGGCACAGGGTGGGGCTCCTGGGGTGTCCAGTGCAAGGGCAGGAGTTGGACTGGATGATCCCAATGGATCCCTTCCAGCTCAGCATGTTCTGTGACTCCCAGCAAAATGGCCTAACAGGACACTAACCCCCCAGTTTATTTGCCTGTGCTTACAAATATGAAATGCAAAATGCCACAGGTAAAGGCTGCAGTAAAGGAGGCAGAAATCTTGTGGAGCTGGCGTGCAGCTGGGTAATGCAAGCGGGATTTTGGAGCTGCTCAGTCAACATTGGTGTGGTATTTCCCATCCTCTGGGCTTTCACTTTTAAATCTTATATTTTTATTGAAAGCTTGAGTGTAACTCTCTGTCCCTGTGTAAAACACAACCAGAAATGTGCTCTGAGCTCCCCAGCCTGTCCCCTGTGTCCCTGCTGCCCCTTCTCTCCCAGCATGGGGCTGCTCAGCTGCCCTGTCACCTGCCCTGCGTCTGAGGCTCGCCCCTGCCACCGAGGCCACTTCCAGAGTTCTCCTGTAAAAGTGATGTCTTTCTTCTTGCTATCTCCGATCCAACAACTTGTACACAAAAAGCTTTTTATTCTTCTGGCGCTGCTTCCTTTCAGCTGTGCCAAACCACCCCAAAACCTTATCAGTGGGGCACTGCAGCTGCAGTTTAACGTGAGCTCCTGCCTCTCCGGCTGTGACTATCTCAGAAAGTTCCAAATTGTTTACTTATCTGCCAGAAACACATGCCGAGGGGAGTTCAGGCTCTGCTGCCCAAGGTGCATTTTAAATCAGGGGGAGAACCGCTTCAGATATTTCACATTACATCTCCCAGCTTTATCTGCCGCTGTAAATTATGAGGCTGCTCCATTGAGCTGAATGAAGATTAAATTTTTGAGCAGTGTTTTCTGAAGAATGGAGATTTTTCTCTCTGAAATGAAGAGCCTGTCGTGCCCCGGTGTGGCTGGCTCTCGCTCTGCTGCCCAAACCTCTCCCTTTCCCATCAGGGCCCCAGCAGCTCCCTGGGGACCACGGCCCGTGGCTGAGGCATGTCCTGACATTAAAGGCATCTGCAGATGGAGTGAGGGTGGGATGTGCCCTGAGCAGCAAGTGCTCCGGGGAGCTGCAATCCTTCTGCTGTCATCCTGAAATCCCAGCTGTCCTGAAGGAAAAGCAGCTGGGGCAGTGAATCCTCTCCTGTGTGCAGCCCTTCCCCTGCAGTACCCAACGTCTGTGGGACACAGGGATTTTAGTTAAACCGCTGCTTGCAGCAGCCATGTGCAACACTCACACGCTGCTGCTTCACCCAGGCTGAGTTCCTGGCTCCCAGCCCCTCCTCTGTGCTCTCCCAGCCTGGCTTTGCTTGTTCTTTCTGTGCCTGACACAGGCCCCTGGGAGGGGGCTGAGTGGTGCCTCCTTTACAGCAATGCAGCACCCATGGGAGCCAGTGGCAAACAGTTCTATTGCCTCTTTAGGAGCTGAATTTAGTCCAGTTTCCTCTCAGGAATGGTCTCCCAAGGGTGCCTGCACAGCAGCCCCAAACACTGCTGGCTGGAAATTGCAGCACAATTCCTGGGGTGGGCACATCCTGGGGCCAGAGGGTGCTCACAGGGTGGGAAGGGCTCCCCATGGACACTTCTGCCACCCACCCCAGACCCCCCTGCAGAGCTGCCCCAGCCCTGGGGCCCAGCACAGGCAGGACCTGGAGATGCTGGAGCCAGGCCAGAGGAGGCACCAGGATGATCAGAGGGATGGAGCAGCTCTGCTGGAAGGAAAGGCTGGGAGAGCTGGGATTGTTCAGCCTGGAAACAAGACTGTGGGATGACCTAATTGTGTCTTTTCAATACCTGAAGGGAGCCCACAAGAAAGATGGAGAGGGACTTCGGAAAAGAGTCTGGAGGGACAGGACCAGGGGGAATGGCTTCCCACTGCCAGAGGGCAGGGTTGGATGGGATATTGGGAAGGAATTGTTCCCTGTGAGGGTGGGCAGGCCCTGGCACAGGGTGCCCAGAGAAGCTGTGGCTGCCCCTGGATCCCTGGAAGTGTCCAAGGCCAGGCTGGACAGGGCTGGGAGCAGCCTGGGACAGTGGAAGGTGTCCTTGCCCATGGCAGGGGGTGGGATGGGATGAGCTTTAAGGTCCCTTCCCGCCCAAACCATTCCATGATTCCATGACTGTCTGTGGGGTCCTCATCCGCTCCGCAGGGGAGTCACAGGATCATTTTTCCTCGCTGTGCTTCCCTTCTCTCAGGAGCAGGGAGTTGAGGAGCAATGAAGGGGAAGCAGAGGTGGCCCCTGGCACAGCTGGCACTGCTGCAGGCAGCATTCCCTGGGTGGGTGGCTCGAGGTCACCTCGTCCTTGCCAGGTTGTCCATCTGGAGGGACTCCGGGAAGGGCAGTGCTCGGCTCAGCCCCTCAGCAGCACCAGGGCGAGCACAGGGCAGGGGCAGAGAGGAAATGCTCTGCACCGGTGAGATGGCTGTGGGCTCCCTGCCCTCCAGCTCCTGCTGCCAGGGGCAGTGTTTCCGTGTTTGAGCAGGAATCAGGCTGTTCCACAGGCAAAAGTTCATCCAGTTTTCCAGGATGTACTGAAATGCTTTGCACGGCAAGGTAACGAGAAAGAACAATTCTCACTCTCCCTCCTCAGCCTGTCTTTGAATCCCCCCTGGCTGATGTGACAGCTGCTGTTTTAGGATGACTCGTGTGCTAATTGATTTCTACACGTCCTTGAGGAAGGTGATGAGATCCCACCTTTTTCACTCTGCACAGAGGTGATTTCAGGGAGCTGCTGCAGGAATCTCTGCAGGACTCTGTTCCTGAGTGTTTCTGTGAGCATTAAATTGTTACCCTGTGCTGTCAGTAATCAGGTGAAACTTATCCCTGGGCAGCTGTGCTTGTTCCCAGCACTGTCCCTGGAAGGCTGCAGCCCAGGGAGAGGCCCCACACTGCAGCAGGGACAAAGGGGGAGGAGAAAGGGGTGGCAGAGAGGAGCTGCCCCGGACCCCATTCCCCATCACCTCTGTGCTGCTCAGGCAGGGGAGGTGGGACTGGAGGTGTGAAGCTGAGCCTGGGGAAAGCTGGTGCTTTTATTTGTCTTTGTTTCTCACTGTCCCAGTCTATTTGCAGTGGATAAAACCTCAATCAGTCTTCCCCAAGCTGGGCCTGCTTTGCCCATGGCAGCAGCTGTTGAACCATCTCCCAGTCTTAACCCTGACCCAACTTCTCCATCCAGGGTTTGTCCTTGAGTCCCGGAGAGGAGAGGGAGTGAGGGAGCACTGGGGAGGCCGAGTCACCCCTCCACAATTAGGACAAATTGGGATCTGTTATTTCCATGGCACGTTTATTGGAATTGATGACTCTTAGCAACTCCTAATAAGAAGAGTGTGAAGCTTTTAGCTGGGCCTGAGCTGCTCTGTGGCACCAGCTGACTGTGCATCTGCACACTGAGAACGGGGGGGTTTAAATAATTTAAATAGGGTAATTCAGGAGATGCAGAGCAAACTTTGCTGGGGAGCTTTAATTAATGCTAAAATTCCAGAGTTTTATGTTTGCACTCATCTGCTTGCAACACCAGGAGTGTATTTCATGGCAATTCCTAGAATGAGGCTCGATTCCTGCTACAGAAAGTGGTGCTGACAAGCTCATGCCTCATATTTAAAATCACTTTTTACTGTTGGCAGGGCTGAAGAAAGGGGGCACAGGCTTTCAAAGAGTCAAAACTCGGTCCTTGTCCCATGGGAGTGACTTTGTTATAAACCTCCCTGGCCACAAGTAGAGCCCAGTGAATTCACATCCATCTTCTCCAGGAAATTTCAGTGACAGGAGTTTTAAATTTAGTAAATTAAACTGCAAAACTTCTTTGAAATCCCAGCCCTTGCTCTTATCTGTGAGTTCTTACAGAAAATCTGTGAGAAAATTGGGTACAAAATCATCTATTCTGGCTCCCTGCCCTTTGTTTTAAGTGGCAGAACACTTTTTCTCAGAAAAAAAAAAACCAAATGACCCAAAGGCTCCTTTAGCTCTGCCTGTGCCGGAGTCAATGGAGCTGCAGCAGTTTATAGTGATGAGCTTCTGGCAAGTGCATTATTCTGGCAGAAGAGAACAGTTGGGCAATTTACTGCAGCTCATCCAAACTGCAAATGAAGGTTCTGTATTCCCTTAGTTTGAGGAAATCAGCAGGAAAAGGCCTCCTCCTCTTTTTTTTTATCTCCAGCTGCTGATTTTGCCAAGGTCTCCCGCTTCTGCAAAGGTTTCCTTCTCTGCCCTGCCTGTTCTCAGCACAGCAGAGCGGGGAAAGGATGCCAGAATTCCCTGGTTTGTAGTAAGAACCAGTGCTGTTGGGTGTGAGTTATTCCAGCTAGGATGGAATGAAGAGGCTGGAATTGAAGAGCTGGGATGTCTTTTACCTACGGTGTCTAGAAATAACATTATTATTTACATACAATCCCCTGGCTGGAGCCAGGGCAGCAAGCAGTAAAAGCACAAACCTTTCTTTATATAGAAAAACGTCTTAGAACAGAACCTGCCCCTGCTCTGTGCAGCCCAGCACAGAGCTGCTCATTCTGTACACGAATTTATCAAATAGGGTCAAGTGTGACACAATCCTGGTGTCATGCTGAATTCGTGCTGGAGCTAATATTGTCACAGCCCTGTTGTGGCTGACATAAACCTGTCACATCTTCAGCAGGGTGATTCATGAGAGACACGGGAGAATCAATGGAGATAAAAATAGGGAGTGCAGTAATGGCATCCATCTCATCATCATTTTGCTTGTATTACACTGAGTAACCTGATTAAAAGGGTCATATTTAAACATCATCTGGCACAACTGCTCATGCAATTGAGAGTGGGAGAGGAGGAGCCCAGACTGGGGAGCCTTGGAGGTGGGGAATCCATCAGCCTGCACAGGGCAGCAGCAGGGGGGAAAGGGGGCAGTGGGCAGCCCCCACCATTCCCAAAGCCTGGACCCAGCTGGAGAACTGCAGGCAGCCTGGCATGCTCCTGCTCAGAGAGAGCTAAAGTGAAATAAAAAAGGCCCAGAGTGGTGTGCTCCAAAGTAGAAAATCCCCCTTTGTGTTCATGCCTAGTGAATATTAAAAAAAAGAAAAAAAAGAAATTTCCCTCCCGAATCGATCTCTAAATGCACACAGATACTTTTCCCTAGAAAATCTGTCTGGAAAAGGGACTTAAAGTGTCTGGATTAACCTTGCCCACAAATTAGCTTATACCTAGAATAGCCAAAATGCAGGTTTGCCCATGCTGCACCCTCGGAAGATGTGCAATCAGAACCAAAGCTGCACATGAAGTTTGTGCTTTTGCTGAAGATTAGATCTGGGGGATTCTCACTCCTGGTGGGTTAAGGTGTGGTGCTGCTTCTATTCCAGCCATGCAGAAACACACCCACACCCCCTTCCTCCCCTGCAGCCTGGGTGTGGGCACACGGTGAAGGGAGGAGCTTGGACAGCGACTTCTGCACTATCAGGCCCATCAGTGGCTCAGCTCCCTCTTCATTAGAGGCAAACCAGTCTCAGGAAGCTCAGGAGTGCACTGGTGCTTGTTATTCCAGAAGTGTGATCTGCATCCTCCCCACAGCTCAGTCTGCACTGCTGTGTTGGGGATGATCGGCACGAAATCAGAGAGAGAATTCCCCTCTCCCCTCCTGGAGGTGCTGGTTTTTCTGGGATTCAGGACTGGAGTCCTGCAGTAGCTCTGAGCTGCAGGCTTGCCATCTCCTGTCATCATGGGCTCAAGCACCGGCACACAAAGAGGATCAAGGGAAGGAAGTAGAATGAAAGAAGTCTCAGATAAGAGGGAACTGGCAGGTTGATGATAATCTTAAGTATGTGGGACCGTGTTTATGCACGGTTCCCAGTGAAACTCCAGTGTTTTCCAGCATGCAACATGCTTCAGACATTGCAGGGTGTGGGATTTAGTGCAAGAACTGTCAGGAAATTCTCAAACACTCTTCTCTTATCCTGGCACACTATGCTGTGCCCCAGACCTGCAGAGACAACACTGCAGTGGGAACTCAGACATGCAGAGAATCATGGGGATGTGCTCAGAAAACCTCCAAGGCAGTACCACAATGGATTTGCTGCTGATGGGGAGTAAAGGATTTCTCCACTTCCCTTTCAGGGATACCTTCGAATTAAGACCCAAAAACGTTCAGTGTTTCTTGCCAGGGTGAGACAAAGCCGTGGCCAAGCTGTGAGGAGGACAGGGAGTTTCCTGTCCTTGGAAGGGTTAAAAACTGAGGTGAGTGGCAGTGCCCAGGCAGGGCAGCTCCGGGTGCTCACAGTCACCTTGCAGGGCTTCATTGCTGAGCAGCAGCCACAACAGTTGGCACAGCCAGGTTGCTGCAGATGACAGGATCTTTACAAGGGGCAATCATGATGGCATCAGTGTTTATCCTCTGCAGCAAGTGGATAAATCACAGCAAATGGGCTTCCCCTCCGAGCTGGAATCTGCTGGGTTATTTCTGCCCAGCCACAAATATTTATCCAGCACACGGTGGAAGTGCCGGGCACATCCCATGCCTGGTGCAGCCAGCAGCCAGAGACTCCTGCCCCCCGAGCACAAAGCTGGGAGCAGGATGGCACTGGAGACACAGATGTGAAATGAAAGGTGGTTTGGGGAGTTATTGAGAGGTGTCCCACCTTCCTGGGAGCCAGAGGTGATTTGCAGCCTGTCAGGGTGAATGAACACGGGGTTTAACGGGGGCTCCTCCTCTCGTGAGGTCACAGACCCTGGCCAAGGGGCTGCAGATGGGCCCCAGGGCACAGATCAGACTCACTGCTGCCAGTGGCTCAGAAACAGAGGTTCATTTTACCCAGGTAAATACTGAAATGCAGTTTTACCTCCACGCTCAGGCAGTTTGTTTTCAGAGAATAGGCACTTCCCAGAAATGGTTACATAAATCAGAGGAATTACAATAGGAGCATCCTCTGGAGCTTTTTCATTTCAGTTTTCAATGTCAAACAGTGTTCAGTGTTAGAGGTTTGAAAGGATGAAATTAGAAACCCTGTAATGGAGTATTATGGAAAGATATCCCTCAAGAAAGCTCATTCCCAGCTCCTCACCCTCTGGTGTTTCGCCCATTACACACGAGCATGAATTCTGCATTTAATCTCATCTGATGTAATCGGAGCTGTTCTCACCCTCCCCGAGCCTCTTCTTTTCCTGAATCCCCCTGAACCCTCAGCTCTCAGGATCACCTTGCAGCCACACATTCCCCGAGTTAATTATCCCTTGTATCAAACTGCAATTTCTTTTATCCCTCTCAAATTCGGTGCTTTCCCGTTTCTCCGAGCATCTGCCTGTATCCACACAAATGAAAAGGATCAACTGGAGAGGATAATCTTCTGCCTGTATCCCTCTTGCTATTTTCTGTATCTGCATCCCATTTTCTCTGCTCCATTCCATCTGTTGGCTGCTCCATCCCCAAAGGCTGGGAGCCTCCATTCCCCTCAGCACTAACTCAGTCCCAAATTTTAGCTGTGGTTAAACAAGATGCTTCTCTGCTGAGAGGGAAGGAAAGAACCAGCTAAGAAAACAGAGGGCAGTTGCTTTTCCTCCTGGAGGCATCCTAATGGGAATTTTTTGGTCCTGAAGGAAGATTCCAAGGTTAAACAACAGCAGCAGGAATTTCACAGCTTGGGGTGTGCATCTGTGCTTTTGGTTGTGCTCCCTCTCTTCCCTTTGCCAGGAAAGGATGCCCTGAGAGGAGCAGCATCTCCTGATTTCCCAAAAATCCCTTTTTCATGAGTGCCCTGCTGAGGTGAGGTCTCTGCTGTGGCTTTCTGGATTTTTGGACACAGCACTCAGAGGTCACGCACCAAGGTAAAGGAAGTGCTGATTTTCCATGTGTAAATCAGGACATCAGGGACACCACCAGGCCTTGCATCCCACACAAAGTTCCCTCTTCTCCAAGGGGGCTGTCCCACCTGCCAGGCAAGGTTTCCCTTGAAAACAACCTCCTGCCTTTCATGCAACACTCTGCTTTCTGGCACTCTCTCCATTTTCCTATTCTGAAGGGGGTTGGTCACTTTATGAGAAAGAGAATTTGGACTCTTGCTCACTGTGATAGTCCTCAGATAATGCTGTAATAGGTATTTATGCACCCACATAAAAAGACCCAGGGACTTTGTGCTTGTCCAGTCCTATCCAATTATATTAATATTTACCAATCCCATTGCTTTTAATTCCCATGCAGGAATTCTGGCCCCTGCAGAGCTGCTGAGAATCCATTTTTTACATAAATAGAAGAGCAGTTCTTTAAATCCTGAAAACCATGTCAGGAAGCAATAGTTGGATTTGTTCTTGTGGGGTTTTTTGGGGGAAGAGGGGTAGTAACAGGAGGAATTTACACTGAAGGACTCCTGAGATCGTGACAGTGGATTATGGACCTTCTCCCAAAGGATCAGGTATTTTAAACTGTATTTTGCAGCCCCAGTGAGGAGCCAGGGCTCCTTTCTGTGTGCCAAGGAGTCACAGAACCATTCACTTTGGAAAAGACCTCTCAAAGAATCGTGTTCAACCCCTAACCCAGCACTGCCCAGCCCAGCACTAAACCATGTGTGGTAAAATCACCTTTACTTCCCGTGCCTTTCACTTCCCTGAAAACTCCGTTTTTTCTGCCCTCTGGGAAGTGGGAAATATCCCAGTTGTCCCTGTGCCAGTCCCCGGAGGGCTGTAAGGACACACTTGCTTGGATGAGCACACGGAGCTCAGCCCAAAGGAGTGTCAGTACATCACTGCAGAACAGCCAGGCTGCCGTGCTGTGTCACAGGAGCACTTCCCTGGCTCCACTCCAGTGCCTGCTTTCATTCCCCCACTTGGGGTGCTGATAAAGCTGCTTCATATCTGTGTGGACAAGCCCTGAGAGGATGGCTGCTGAGCAAGGTGCTGGCCAAGCACACACTTCCCAAAGAAGCAAATGTGAAATGCAACTCAAAACTGCAGCGAAATCCAACAGCAATCGGGTTTCTATCCCTTAACGGTCTAAAGATGGCAAATCAAGAGAAATAGAGATGCTTGTAGCACTGGGTGGCCTTGACCCATGCCAGCACAGAGTAGTCAGAGAGGAAACTCTGGGGAGGTGCTTCATTTAAACCTATTGGAAACAGAAATAACCCTTTAGTGGGCACAGAAATAACCCTTTAGTGGACACAGAAATAACCCTTTAGTGGACGCAGAAATAACCCTTTAGTGGACACAGAAATAACCCTTTAGTGGACGCAGAAATAACCCTTTAGTGGACACAGAAATAAGCCTTTAGTGGACACAGAAATAACCCTTCACTGCCCAGGCCCAACAGCTTGTTGGTCCAAAAGTTCGTTCTGATTTCTTAGAAGTCTCTGTCCCGCTTAGGAGGAGGTACTTGAGGGCTGAAAGAGACAGAAGACACACTGTGTGTTTTTGGTTTTGTTTCCTGGCTCAGTTGATAGGCTCAAGGACAGTGGGCCAGGGAGCAGGTTCCACATCCAACCCAGTTTTCCTTCCTTTAAGGTAAATTTAGGAGATTTCTAGCACCCTGTTTGGGAGCTAGTCCCACGTCAGGGCAGCTGCAGCAGGGTGGATTTTTGAGCTTCCCAACAATTTATCCTGCAGGCTGCTTCTACAGGGAGCACTGGGCACAAGGGAGAACACAAACCAGGCTGTTTGCCTTCCTTTATGGCCCTGGCTCATGGGGCTTTCCAAAGGGGGTCAGGTTTAGGGCATTCTAAAAAAATCCTCCTTTGCCCTTTTCTTTTTCCCCTTGTCACAGTGTAAGATGCTGGTTTGGACACTCTGTTCCTCTTTGCATTATGTATTTCCTAAAATAAGTGCAGAAATGGGCTGGGAACTTTCCCATATTGAAAATGCAGTGAAATGTTAATGCTGGGGTGGATTTTCCCCAGAAGTTTTTCCCAGGAAGTTGTTTGCTGCTCCCTGTAGTTCAGCCACACGGAAACCAAAGAATTGGAAGTTCTATTCATGCCTAGAAGATTAAACCCCTATTTATATATCTCAATCTTCTGAGCTATAAAGCTCTTTTTGGCTTCTTTTAGTTTTATTTTCTTCTAAGCTTTGTTTTTACTCTGTTTTGTGGGTTTTTTTGAGGTGTCAGTCACTCAGGTTTGGGAAAATGTGCTGGAGTTGTTTGTTGTACAAAGGAGAGCATTGTGGGGAAACTCAACAGAAGCTCACCACCACTGCTTTTGCACTGTGCAAACACATTTTCCCCCAAGCCTGTCTATACAGAGAGGAAAAAATATTGGCTAAATAAATGGATAAAAACCCAAACAGGCAAATAAAATACTTAGTGAGCCTCTAGAGAATATCCATCCTCATAGACCCCGCACTGGATGGCTCAGCACCCTCTGACGTATTTTTAAGCACTGAAATATCACTTTTTAAAATTTAAATTTTAATAGTTTGTCATAAATAAATGTGTGTGGAGCAAAGAACAGAGTGTGGCAGGTCCCTTGGTCACTGTGCTCCCTGCCCATGGCACTGGAGTGAGGAGGAAGGGAATCCCAACCCAAACCCTGCCCATGTCCCACCTAAAGCTCTCCATTTCTGAGAAGTCCCTCCAGGAGCCACGAATTTGTGCCAGGATTATGAGAACAGTGGGACACGGTGCTTTTCCTGAAAGATGGCATCAGTCAATATCCATCAATAAGCTGGGATTCTCCCAGCTGCCTCCAGGCTAAATGTGGTTACAATTCCCCCTCCAGCGTTGTTCCTTCTTGTGTGTGTGCTTAGAGATGAACATAAGTCTGCTGTCCTCACATTCAAACCTTTATTTTCTTATAAATAAGTATATTCTGCTGTGGGGGTGTCCATCTGCTAAAAGCAGAGTTTGTTATGTTTTATTCACATGGGAATAAATTGTTAATTTGATGGGGTTTTTTCCATTTAACCCAATATTTCCTATTTTCTAATTCCTTAATCAGAGAAAATTGAAGGATAAATTGCAGTTTGCAATTATATGGGGATAACTTTGATCCAGTGAGGCATTTCCTAGAGGCTGGAACTGACTACAAAGGAAGTCTGTGGGGAAAAAAGAAGCCACTTTGACAGGACTCGTTTGTCAAGATCAACGGTGTGCAACCCTGCTGGAAAACTGGTAACTGCAGGTTGTCCGTGTGGGATTGCAGTGATTTTTTCTGCTGCTCTCCTAAGAAATATGAACAGTGCCACCAGCACCTGTCCAGGCTGAGAGTTACTTTAAGTGGCAAATAAAACTTAATTCTCTGAAGAGGTTTTTGTTGTAAGTATGGATTTGACTTGAACACTGAAAAATTAGTTCAAATTGCATTTTGTGCTTTGATTCCCGTCCAGATATCTCTAAGCAGATGTGGTGCTTGAGCAAAAATTAAGTTGTTTGCTCCTTCCTGTGTTTATTTAGTTTTCCTTGTTGCCTTGTGGGTACACACAGTGGCTTTTTCAGAAGGGATGCAGCTTCTTTTTAGACACGCAGCAAATTGGGCACTTCTCTCCCAGCAAACCCCAGGGTGGACTCAGCAGGGGAAAAAATCAGCTTCTGGCACAAGAATGCTATTGCTTCTGGTTTGGGGTGTGCTGAATGCCAGAGGAAAGGGAGTCTGGTCACATGGTGGGTTTGCAGAGCTGTTCACATTTGGGAGAGATAAATTGTGTGCTCTCGGATGTCCTGGATCCTGCAGGGATGTTGGCTGCTCCTGGGGCTCCTCTGCCAGTCCTTGGAGAGGTGGGAAGACTGAGTACCTTGGAAGTGCTGTCTAAGCAAAGCAATGGAGTAATCTGGTGGAATAATTTCGTTTTTAATAATTTTGAGGAAGAATTTTTTCGTGGAAAGGCTGCCCAGGGAGGTTTGGAGTCCCCATCCCTGGAGGTGTCTCAGGAAGGCCTGGACGTGGCACTCAGTGCTCTGGGCTGGGGACAGGGTGGGTTCGGACTTTTATTTGGAGAACCATAGAATAACTTCGGCCACATCCTCCTGGTGTTTGCTTTCCCTCAGGCACAAATTCCTGTAAAACTGGCAGCTTTCTTAACCAGCCACGGGGTAATGGCATCGCTGACATATCCTGTGATATGTGTCCAGCTCTTCCCAAAGGGGCCATCTATTTTAAGGAATTCATTTTCATTTGGGATAGTCAGGAGCTTTTTAGTGTTATTTCATTGCACCCACCTGCCTTCCAGACAGTGCTCCCTGACCTCTGTAGCACAGTCCTCTGTGTGAGAGTTGGATGTGCTGCTTAGAGCAAGAACTAATATCCTCTTCCCAAATTCACTTCTGTGTTTTCCCCTTCCTGGCTTTTGTTTCCTCCCCCTTGCCCATCATGGCACTTGCACTACGCTGGCTCTTCTTTGCTGTTGTATCCATGGGATTGTTTTCCTGGTTTTGATGGATTTCACTTCCTCCTGTATAATCCCTGGTACAGATCCACCCCTCCCTGCTCACCTTGCTGCCTCCCAAGTGCCACTGAACAAAGTCCTGAGCACTGCACTGAGTGCTTGACACAATAAATGTCTTTTCCCTGCCAGAGCAGCAGAGAGGCCTCCTGCCCTGCCCTGCCCTGCCCTGCCCTGCCTGGCCACCTCTGCAGAGCTAGATCCGATTGTGCTCTGTCCCAGTGGCCCCACAGAGCAGGGACACGGAGAGGAGCAGAGCTGGGGCACAAACACAAGGCTCACCAGGTTCATGCCCGTCTCATGGTGGAGCAAAGCATTTCTCCAAGGAGATTTTCTACTGTGCAGCAGAAAACATCTTTTAGTAGAAAATACCTCTCATTTTGTAGTCATCAGTTTGGAGCTGGTGAAAAGCTGGGGAGAAAATGTGAATCCAGAAAATAATTGTATAGATGAATATCTAACATGAGAAAGATCCCTTCTGAGAAATCAGGCTTTTCTTCAATACTGCTGTGCATGCTTGCAAAGACACGAAAATCAGTGTATTAAGGTACCTGAAGACACATAAAGAGTCTTTTTGTTTTCTTCCTAGAGATGTAACATCATTAATTCAGGGAAAATTTGTGTGGACAACGCTCTCAGGGGTGCACAGAGTGGGATTGCTGGGGTGTCTGTGCAGGGCCAGAAGCTGGATCAATGATCCTTGTGGGGCCCTTCCAGTCCCGGATATTCTGTGATTTTATGATCATCCAGTGCCAAGCTGGGATTTGAGGACAGTGCTGCATCTCACTGGAAAAATCTGCCACGGAACAGTTCTGACCCGCTCGACCTGCAAGGCAGAACTGCACATGTGATCCTGTTGTGGGTGTCACTGAGTTCTTCAGCCTCCCTTTTACACGGTGCAGGTTAGGGTGGAGTGTTGTGCCGTGATTGCTGCCCTGGGGAGCTGGAATATCCCCAGGAGTGCCCTTTGGGAAGCAGCTTTGGTGCCCAGTTTAGGAAGCCAAGGGACACATTGGCACTGGAGATACCTCTCCCTAAGGCAATGCCCTGTTTGCCATTTGACTTTGTCAGACTGAGGATTTAAACACCTTAATTGCACGTCTAAACTGCAGGCTGTGAATTCTGCACTTTTGCTGTGATCCTATTTCTGCCTCTCCCAGTCCCACTGACACTTGGCCGTTCTGGTCTGGCTTCGTGGAGTCTGCAGCAGAAATATAAAATCCCAGGGAACCCCCTCCCTAAATCTTTAGAGGAAAATGAAAACAGCGATCCAAAGATTATGTTTCTCCCATGTTCTTCCGAGCTGATTTTATTCCTCTTTCTGAGGAACAGGAAAAAATGAATAAGCCCCAAATTCAATCTCTGCCTTATGTTCTTATCACAGACATATCAATGTGGTGTATTTTTTCTCATCTTGTGTTTACTGTGAAACTGGGAAGTTGAAAAATACAAGTATGAGATCTGTCTGTACTCAAAAATTCTTTTGACCCCTCAAAAAATACAAATTTAACCCCAAAAATTGATTATTTGCTCTTGTGGCAAGATAAGGCATTTCTTTGTGCTAATAAATCCATGACTTTGCATCCTACTTAATAAAAGGACAAAATAAAAATCAGTTTGCAAATGATTAGAATTCATTAAAATGTAATTATTTGTGAACTACCCTGAACTGATGTTCCTGATGAGCTGAGCTAATCCTGTGCCACTTCCAACCTGAATGGAATTAAAATGTAAAAGTCAGGACTCAGGGAATGCTTGGGGAGTTTTGGGTAGATGCAAACCGTGAAATGATGAAATATTTCCTGGGAGCTACAGGCCGAGCCAAAAGGCCGCAAAAATCTTTGGGCCTTATAATTTCTCTATAGTTTTTGAACACTTAAAAGTAATATGATTTTTGTTCTGAGGCTAAGTGTGATTTAGTGACTTCAGAAGGATTTGGGTTTGGATCCAAGCTCTTGCTGAGGGATCAGCACTGAGTTTGCATGGGCGATTCTCCGCGGGATAGAAACTGATAATCCCTCTTTGCATCCTTTCCTGGTGCCCATGAAAGTCCCTGCAGACAGAATATACACCGAATATAAATCCTGTGTCCAGAACCAGTTGTTTTTTCCTCATAATCTTGGAATAAATAGGAGAGGTAAATGCCAGAGTCCAGGCTGAGCTAATTAATGATATCCTTTAATAACGATGGATTGATATCCTAATACACAGGCTGCTTTTTTCCCCTCCGTGTAGGAAGTTCCTCTTAAACCTTTGTGTTTCTTTATCCAGCTTGTCAGAGAGCTCCACATTTCTGTGTATTGATAGAAGAAAATTGATTGTTAATCCTGGCTTAACATCTCATTCAGGTGCCTGTGCCAGCGTGTCTGATACGTGTTTTGGATCCTCTGTGGAGTGTGAAGATGGGCTGGGAGGTGGAGCATCCTGAGGCAAAAGAAATGGGCAGGTTCTTCTGCAGTGCCTGTTCTCTGGTGAAGAACAACGCCCTGTGTTAGAGGCTCACAGTGGCACTGCTGACACACAGCATTTCTGTGCTGATTAATTTCCTGCACAGATGAGATCCTTCTCTATTGCACGATGGCCTCCGAGTGCTGGTTCTGAGTGTGTGGCAGGGCTGTTGGAAAACATTGCTCTGGAAGGCAGTAAATTCAGAAAACATTGCTCTGGAAGGCAGTAAATTCAGAAAACAGTGTTCTGGAAGGCAGTAAATTCAGAAAACACTGCTCTGGAAGGCAGTATAGTCACAATTCCCCACATGTTTTCCCACTCCTGCCAGACCATATGCAAGCCGACAGTTTGCATCAGGCCCCGGTGCCAACTCCTGAATTACTGCCGAAATAGGGAATATTTTGATCAAAGCAGAAAGCTTTCTGATGGCATTTCACGCCCCATTAGAAGCTCGAGGAGCAATCGCTAATGAGGTTGTCCCAAATGTGCCTTTTTCACGTTCTGCCCCCTCCCTGTGCCAAGGGCCCCGGCCTGCCGCGGCCTGACCGTCGGTGCGTGAGGCGAATCCGTCCTGTGCGTGCGGCCCCGGCAGCGAGGGCTCTGATGGTGTGGGAGTGAAGTGTCACTGCATAACTCAGCCTGGCAGCTCTCTGGAGAGCTTCCTCTCCGTGCTGGAGAGGCCCTCGTGATGGGGAAATTCGTCTGCATCAGCTCCCTGTGGCTCTGCCTGGGTGGCAGGCTCAGCGTTCGGGCGGGAAGTGCCACCCACAGGCACTGCTGGAGTGCAGAGGAAAGACAATGGAGTTCTGGGCTCAGCTTCCGGGAGCTTTGAGCCCCAAAAACTGCTCTGCTGGAGAGCTCCTGCTCTAGCTCACAAACCCCACCTCCAGCCAAGATCCAGGTGCCTCTGGCACGATAGCCCCAGGCTTGGACATCGACCACCTCCCCAGGAGACCTGTGCCAGTGCCAGGGCCTGTGCCAGTGTTTAAGCACCTTCTTAACCTTCTTCAAGTTGTTCTTGGTAAAATAATGCTTCCTAAGGTCAAGTCCAAAAACCTGACATAAACTCCTAAATGCCCTTTCAGCCCCATCCTGCAAGTGCTGACTCCCCACTCCACTGGAATCCCAGGGGTGTCACAGCGGGGACATGCAGTGGCTGTGCCCTGCAGCGAAGCAGAGACTCAGGGGCTGAAGTTCTGTCACCTGAGCGTGTTTATGTTATAAAATTAGGGCCATCAGAGTCAGCACTGTTAAATCAACCCCTGCACTGACAGATCGTGGGGCTGTGCCCGTTTACACCTCAGCAGGGATCCACAAGAAGGAGGGAGAGGGACTATTTACAACGACCTAGAGGGACAGGACAAGGGGAATGGCTTCAATCTCATGGAGGGAGGGGTTACATGGGATGTTGGGAAGGAATTGTTCCCTGGGAGGGTGGGGAGGCCCTGGCACAGGGTGCCCAGAGCAGCTGTGGCTGCCCCTGGATCCCTGGAAGTGCCCAAGGCCAGGTTGGACGGGGCTTGGAGCAGCCTGGGACAGTGGAAGGTGTCCCTGCCCATGGCAGGGGGTGGGATGGATGATCTTTAAGGTTCCTTCCACCCAAACCATTCCATGACTCCATGATCCCCCACAGTGGTTGTGTGTTGGCACAATGTCAGGACCCAGAGCTGCAGTGGGAACAGACCCAGGTTTTGTCCCAAAAGATGCAGCTGAGTGCTCTTCGTGGGTCTCTCTGAGTTTGAAACTTCATTTGATCTATGGGGTGTTTTTAAGCATTCCGGATGAATGCTCTTGTGTACCGTGCTCAGTGACTCCTTGCTATTCCAGCATCATAATAACAAGGTTTATTATGTTCTTAGCCAGCGTGTTGTGGCATTATTGCAAAATTATTGTTTTGTTTCTCCTAAACTCAAGATTTTTTTTTGTAACGGTAATAATCATAAAAGACATACAGGCTGATGAATTATCCTTCATGTCAGACTGCAGCACAGCAGAGTCTGAAATAGCTGAGAGAGTAAAACAGAAAAATATCTCAATTTACGACTGGAACACTAACACACACTAAACTTTTGCTGCACTATTCCTCATCTGATTTTTAGTTTTCTCTTCACAAGCAGACAAGACTCACGCTTCTCAGGTGATAAATCTTAAGCAGATTAAGGGGATATTCAGCACAGGCTTTCACTGGAAAGCATGAATTGTGATTTTTGTGCAGGCCAGGCTCAGAGAAAAGCACTACTCCTCAGTCTGGTAAGAGATGCATTTCCAAATGAGTAAATAATCACTGCTGGTGCACAGCTGGATAATAGCTAACTTCTTGTTTGATGTATCAGGTAGGATAATTTGGAACTGAACTACTGCTGCTGGTCACGTGCAGTGAATGTTTCTCACTCTGTAATTCCTGGGAGCTTTACAACTCCAGGTGCTGGAGCTGGGGTAGCTGTCATGTGTTTTGATTTACACCGGTGGGGAGCTGAAGGCAGGGCAGGAAATGTGCACTGGTGTCTGCTTCCCACCCGAGGAAAGGTTCACCTCACCTGAGGCTGCAGGAAGGAGGAGCAGGAGTGGTGGAACGGCAGGGAGAGACTCCAGGGCTGGACCTGCTCTGGTTCTCATAGGTGTGGATGCAGCCAAGGGAAATTCCCCACCTGGGATCCCAGTTCTGGGGCAGGAACCCTCATTGTTGTGGGATTTGTGTGATCAAACCTCAAACCCTTCAATCCTTCCCGCTGGGGAGAGGATTTCAGTCTGTCTCCACCTCAGCCCCTGTGGTGCAGGTGCATCACCTGCCTTCCACCCCTGCAGTTAAATTCCCATGGACACGAGGAGCATGGATAGGTAATAGCTAGCTGAAGAAATTCCCAGGTAAAGGTGGGAGTATTAATTTTCTGGCAAATAGATCTGTCTTCCAAAAGGAACCAGGTGAGGTTTAACATCCCTTTCCATGAAGAAATTCCTCCTGACGTCCAAAAACATAACTTATGCAAATCTGCTTCCCTTCCCCTCCTATTCATCTGCCATATGCTCCACATCCTCCTTGGATCCCTCCGTGCTTCCCTGTGTGCAGAACTAACAGGAATCCTCACTCTGTGCTGCAGAATTGGGAAGACAATTTAGCTTTGATTAATTCTAGCTGCCAGTGATTGCAGAACATGCATGGGGACAGCTACCCTCTAATCTCTGTTCAATACCAACGTTCCCAGCATGGAAATATTAATCATTATCTCCCCAGTCGCACAGGATAAAGTGCAGGCTGGCTGATTATGGGGGAAATAACTTTACCAGTTGCAATTGGGAAGGTAGTGCTTAGTGTTATACCACTGGAATGAAAAGGGGCTTTTCTGTGCACACATCCTTGGGGATTGTAAGACAAAAAGGCCAGGAAAACCTACAGGACTTTTCTGCTATTCATCCCCTCCTCTTCCAGCTTGTTTGGTGTCACAGAACACTGTGGAGGGTAATCTTTGATTACCTGAAACTCGTGGAAAAGAATGGGCAAGCTTTTAGGTGCGTCATCCCTCCCGCGTGATCTTTTAGCGTGGCCATCTCTGCTCTGCCTCCCTGCACATCCTTTCTCTGAGTCTGACCCATAAGGTGCCCTGCCAATGGGCTTCTTTCCTCAATAAAGACTGTTGCAGCTAGTTTCATTAAGAATGAAAGTGTCACTAGCTCTCTGACGATGTAACCAGATTCACCACGGAGGTGGGATGAAGTCCCGGCAGGGATCCACACTCACTGTGCCCCCCCAGCTGTGTATCAGATTTACCCAGAGTAAAGCAGCCTTTTCCTGTCCTAAGCTCTCTGTGGATTCTGAGGCTCGAGGGGGTTTCTCTCCTGCCACTCATCACCGTTAAAGGCAGCCAAATTCTGCCCTCAGGTCCCTCTGTGCAGCCCTGCTGCCTCCTGGGTGCAGCCAGGGATGTACAAGCTCCTTGGGACCGAGGGGGTTGGCACAGGTTTGTCCAAAGGCACTGGCAGGAATGGACTCATGGAATATTGCATCAACTGCAGAATATCCTGCTGCTGCTGCTGCTGGGCAGGACCCCCCTGTGCTGGCTGAACTTCTGAGGGGGGAGAAAATATTCAGGAGGAAAATACCAGCTGAAGTAAGTGGGACACAGTAATTGCAAGGCTTTGATCTGTTTTTACAGCCCATTTGAAACTGATTTTCTCAGCAACGCTCCCACTAAGCTGAGGTTTGGTAAAATAAGGAGTTACTGGAGCTGCTGGTGATTCACATTTGCATGGGGCATTTTTTCTATGTCTCTGCTAAAGAAGGCATTTTGAAGTGTCCCAAATGGTTCAGGCACCTGATTAAGAGAGACTCAGAAGTGCTACGCCAAAGTAAACAGCAGAAATCACACGTCACAGAGGAAAATGAAGGGTATATTGAAGGCAGCTTAATTTTTCATAAGAGTTTTAATTACTTTTTCTTACATTATGTCAACATAACCAGAGGAAATCCAAAGCCTCGTCTCCTTGTGTGTCCTTTTCAAAAAAAGAGCTGCAAAGACTCATTTTTCTCCTCTGTGAGAATGGAGTGCAGATCAAGTTCAGTAAAACTTGTCTCTGATCAGACTGCAATAATTTCTCCAAATGGCTCTATAAATTAAAATGTTTGCTCTGTGTTGAGCACTGAGGGAAGACAGATTGTAGCTCATTCACCAGGAAAGGTCAGCAGACCCAAATGAAAATGCAAAAACATCAATTGTTTCCATTCACTAATCACATATAATTGGTCTGGCTCACCTGAACTAGAACACATTTGTTATTATAATGCATAATTAAAGTTCTTTTCATTTTGCTGCTTTCCAGATGCAATTATCTTTCTTTTAACAAACGCATGAGAAGGAAACTTCTTGTAAAACTGAAGATACATTTGACAAATTAGCATAATTAAGAAAATGTTCCTGAAAGAGAAAAAACTCTCTAAGTACGAACATTGTCAGCTCCCAGTACTTACTGCCTGTCCTTTGTGGCTCCCATCGACGGAAGGAATTCTGATTTACGTGAGGGATGGAAGTGTCCAAATCAGCAGGGCTGAAACGTGAACATCTTTCTTTTGCTCTTCACTTTCCAATCCTCTCATGCTTTCGTTGTGCTTTTAGAGAAAGAGATTTTTCCCCTTCTTTCCCCCATTCCTCGGACACAGAGTGTCCCCCAGCCCTGCTGAGTTGTCCCGGTGCCACACCGTCCTCCCCAGTCCCCCGGCTGGGCAGTGTGAGCAGTGGCAGGGACATGGGAGCTGCACAAAATGGATTCAGGGGAAAGATGAGGTAGTGCCCTTTGGGAAACCAGAGGGGAAAAGCCCTTACAAATTGCACCTCTAACGTGAGATCAGACACTGAGGCAGGTTTTGCTGTCAGGCTTTTAAGTTCACTCAGTGTGGGCTGGGCTTGAGCCACTGAACCAGAGGCTCCTGATCCCAGCCAAACATCCCGGGGGTTCTGCTCCTCTGCCTTATGGAGACCTGCACACGTGCTGGATACCATGGGTTTAATAATCTATTAGGTATATAAAATAGAGTAGGAATCTGTGCCCATGGGCTCCTGGGAGCCAGGACAAGCCACTGATCCTGTCACTGCAGTGCCCCTCTGGGACATCCAGGGAGATCTGGGATGAAACAGGACAAGGACACAGCCTCCAGCTGGGCCAGGGCAGGCTCAGGTTGGACACCACCAGGAATTTCTGCATGGAAAGGGTGGTCAGCCATTGGCAGGGGTTGCCCAGGGACATGTGGAGTGCCCATCCCTGGAGGTGTCCAAGGAATCCCTGGAGGTGGCACTCAGAGCTCTGGGCTGGGGACAAGGTGAGATCGGGCACAGATTGCACTCGGTGACCTTGGAGGGCTTTTCCAGCCTGGATAATTCTGTGGAACTCTGAAAAGAAAATCTTCTTCCAGCAAACTCGCATTCCTCAAAGGCGGAGGTGTCCCTGTGCAAGGAAGGAGATGAGGACAGTGGGAACAGGGACAACTCTCCCTAAATTCCAGCCAGGAAGGTGAAAATCCCTGACTCACATTCTGAACGATCTTGTCGCTTTCTGGTGCATAGTTTTGCTTTTTCTGGTGCATAATTACCTCCTGTAACTTAAAGCTGATTTTAAATAATGATGTTAAAGTCAGTGATGGGTTAGAGAATTATTAGTATCTTCAGGGATCTAAGATTAAAGATTATAATATTAGGAAAATGCATGCAGTCATTAATGTAATTTTGAAGTGTAAAGCCTGTCTAATCTAATTTCCTATATTACAGTATGAGCTATAATTCTGACTAATTAAATTTCTCTAATCTTTTTGCTAGCTTAAGCTTCGATTAACCAATATTTACTTTATTAGGCTAAGATCAAATACCTCAGTTCCCAAGAAAAATCTTTAAAAAGTCGAGCATCCCAATTTCCATTGGATCAGTGAGGCACAGGGAAACCAAGAGCCATTTTAGAGAACCAGAATGTGCTCAGAGATTGAGCACAGTGTTTACCTAACAAGCACTATTAAGCTGGTAAAATGAATTTAATAGAATGTTGTTAGCACAATACTTTGTAATGCAGAATTTAGGGTGTAGAAAGAGGAAATTGCTTTATTCTGCTCTGCTTGTGCAGCTCGCAATGTGAGGCTGGGCTGAGGCAGGTGGAGGTTCACCTTCTGTGGGTTTTCAGTGCCAACCAGAATGAATAATAACTATTTCTGTGTGCAAATAGGAGGCACTGCAGGGAGAAAATGCAGCATAACTGGAAGGCAATTGATTGAACTGCTCAGCACCATTAAGTGCAGAATGAAAGTTGCATTTGCAGGCCAGGGAATGCATCAGACAGGACAGGAGATAATAATGATAAACAAAGGAGACAGCAGAAAACTTCTGCACAGAGATGAGCGGAGGCATCTGAGCAGGGCCCTGCCTCCAAATGGGCCTGCCAGCAGATATGTCATGCAGCAACTCGTATTTAGGGCTTGTCAAATACACCTATTCCCTGGGTAATAAAATACCCCAGAGCAACACAAACAGTTTTTAAACAGCCACCAAAGGGGAGGCAAGCGCCTGGAAATCATCGCCTGTCCTTCCCGCTGAGTGATGAGGCCACAGGAGCACAGCTCCCCTTCCCCAGCAGTGCCTGGGAATCCCGAGCACTCCCTGCTCCCGCTCCCTCACCCCACCTGAACCTGGATTTTCTTAGGAAGGGGAGGAGCGGGGAGTGGAAGAGAAGACTTTTCTTCCCCACTGCCCTCTGAGAACTCAGTTTTTAATCTGAGCCTGCCGGGATGGGAGGCTGCTCAAGAACTGCCTTTGGTTTATTCATTCACAGCCACGTCTCCTGTGCTGGTTGTGTCCTTCAGCCTCTCCCTCCCTTTGTATCACAGCCCTCCACACCACCAGAAACTGGGATTAGAAGGAGAATCCTTGTGCTCTTGCAGCCTTTGTTGTGCTCTCTGATCCAGCCTTTCTCATCCATCCCTGCTCAGAAGGTGGATTTCTCCTCCTCTTGGGCACCTTGGCAGCAGTCTCTGCACAGCAGTTTGGGATGTGCAGGTGATGGGGATTGTGTGCTGTGCTCCTGGGGAGCTCTCACCAGGAGGTTACGCTTCCTAGGGGACAGAGCATCCAAAGATTTCATTTTCCTTGCTCATGGGGGCCCAGTCCAGTAAGAAAATAAATTTCCAGACAAACACCTGTCTCCTGCAACTTCGCTGCTTTATTTAGAGGCTGCACTTCATTCCAAAGGAACATTCCCTTTCGGGAGCAGCACTCTGAGATAAATCAGGCTGCTCCCTGCCCAGTCCCCATCTGGCTCTGCCTGCACAGAGCAGAACTGGAGCTCGTTCTGTGAGAGGTACAGACCAAAGCCAGGCTTGCCAGGAGGGATGAGGGGAGGATGACACAGATTCATGGAGAAAGGAGATTTGGGAAAGCCAGTGGTGTTGGTACCCCTGCCCCACCCCACAGCATCCCTGGCTGGTTCTTGTGCACTCCTGGTAAAAGGCAAACAAACACCCACTTTTGGCCTCTCAGTCAGATCCAGGGTTCCCAGCAATCCCTGACTTGGTGCAAAAACTGCTTGAAAACGATCCAGGCCAGATTTTGTTTGTTTGTTTAAAAGGTGTTTGTTTTCCCATCTGCTCTGCCAGTGTTTGTCTTGTTTGGGTGTTCTCTGCAGGCAGTCCTAGCCTTGAAAAAATCCTGGAATGGTTTGGGTTGGAAGGACCTCAAAGCTCATCCAGTCCCACCCCTGCCATGGGCAGGGACACCTTCCACTGTCCCAGGCTGCTCCAAGCCCCGTCCAGCCTGGCCTTGGACACTTCCAGGGATCCAGGGGCAGCCACAGCTGCTCTGGGCACCCTGTGCCAGGGCCTGCCCACCCTCCCAGGGAACAATTCCTTCCCAATATCCCATCCATCCCTGCCCTCTGGCAGCGGGAAGCCATTCCCTGTGTCCTGTCCCTCCATCCCCTGTCCCCAGTCCCTCTCCTGCTGTCTTGTGGGCTCCCTTCAGGAAGAGATACACTCAGAGGTATTTAAGTACAACCTACAGAAATAATCTCCTTTGGAAACCTGGTATGGAATGACACAATGGTTTTTCTAAGCCTTACTAATATTCCTTATCCCTCACAATTCTGACTCAACAGACCAAAGCCGGGCTATGAAGCGCAGAGCCAGTACAAACAAAACAGAGGGATTTTTTTTCCCCTGAAAATAATGCAATTTAAAAGCATTTTCCTCACCCTTTGCAGTGCAATGTGCACCAGTTCAGGGGTGTTTACAACATTTGTTTTTATTTGGTTTAGTAGGGTGTAACCAATGGTAACATGAAGCAGTGCATGGTCTGTTTTGGCCACGGCAGTGGAACATAAATGATCAAATTAAATGGATATGATTGCAGTAAATATTACTGGGATGGAAATAGAAGTTAGAGCAATTACTGTGAAATGAAATTAAACCCGAAACAGAAAAATTCCTGTAGCATAATTGCAAAAGATACTTCCATCAATTGACCTGGATCTTCCACAGCCCCTGTGCATCTCTTGCAGTGCTTGCACCTTACTTGAAAACTGTTGTTTTCACTCCAAAGCACTTTGTAAGAAAAAATGTCCTGGTCCATTGCTGAGATAAAGCAATGCCAGGAATAATGTACAGGAATTTTTAGCAGTGGGCCAGGGGTAGATAAAAGATGCTGCAGGTGGTAGAAATGGCCCGGGGGAATGTGGGTGGAGACAAAACCTCTCCCTGAGCTGGAGCTGGCCGTGGCTGTGGCTGTGACACTCCAGGGAAGGGAGGTGACAAATGGCCTCTCTTTTCCCTGGACACTCTCAAGTGCTGCTCTTTCCTGCTGGATCCAAGCCCTGGCACGTCAGAAAATTGAGTCATGGCTGAGGGAGAGCAGTGTCAGCTCCTGAGGCATCACCAGCTCCTGCCTGGGTTCTCCCTGGGAATCTGCCGCTCAGGAGGGGGCCAGAGCTGACCTGTAGGGAACCGAGGAAGGCACCGGTCCCCTAAAGGAATTCTTGGACCAGAAGTTGCCCGTGGGTGCAAATCCGAGAGCAAACATCCTATTGCTGATGGAGCCCACTTTGGGGGATTATCACTTCCTAGTAACAATGCCTGAAGAAATGGGTTCATGTCTCATCATGCTAAGGATATTTATAAATATATTTAAAAAGCAGGAGGGGAAGCAGCAGGCAATTTTGCTCCCAGAACATAAGTCAAGTGTGTATTATTAAGCCTAAATAGCCTGGATTAATCAAATGTCATACTGGGACTTCTAATAATGACTTTACATTGCAAATTCCACTACCTGGCTTTACCAGCCAGGAGAGAAGCTACAGAAGATCAATTAAACAAACAGGAAATTACCTTTTTCCTTTATAGTCCATGACTTTCAGCACTTAAAATGGTGCCAAGATCCTGAAAATTAAACAGGTATTTGCATACAATTAAGACTCACTCACTTTCTCCCTAAGTCACTGTGGCTTATTTAGGACCCCAGAGTTATCTCATGTCTGCTGGAGAGGCTGGGGAGGCTGGGAGCAAATTAAAAATGGCTTAATGTGTCAGAGAGGATCCCAACATTTGAACAGGGCTCTGCTGTTAATAAATGCACCTGCAGCGTCCCAGAGATTAATGAGCAAGCTCTCAGCAGAATTAATGGAAGCAGACGCTGCCTACACATCTTCCTGGGAATGCTTCCCTGCCCTGGAGCACCTCTGTCCTGTGGGTGGGTGGGAGTGACCTCCTTAGAGGCCTGCAGGGGAAGTTTTGGGGACAGCACTCCCCGTGCCATGAGCAGGGAGCTGCTGCAGGGAGCCCAGCTGAGTTAGGGCTACATCTTCAACAGGGCTCGTTTACCTGGGTCTACTGTGGGTGCCTTTTAAAGGATGCTCCTCGGGAGGATTTCTTCGGACCCACAGAAGAGAGCGAGGGGGGAATTGTCCAGCCCCGAGTTTTGCCTGCCTTTGCTCAGAATGGGGTTTGTGCCCATTTTGTGACTGGAGGTCAGCAGGTCTGGGACACTCTCAACTCTTGCAGCTCAGAGTTTGGGTGAGGCTGGGTGGGAGCAGCCTTTAGGAAGGCACAGGCTGCCTTTTGGGGTATCTGGGCCCAGGAACATAATAATTGCTGTGGGGGGAAAACCAGGTTGGCAGTGGGAGGGGAATAACCATTCCGGTGGCTGATGTGCACATCCTCCCTCAGCAGGGCTGGGGGTCTCTCTGGAAAGGGAATAAATGGTGTGGTTGTTACTCCTGGAGCTGCTTAGCAACGCCTGGGGGAAGAGGGAACTTCCCCTGCTCCCAGCGCTGGCTCCTGCAGGATCCTGGCCAGATGGTGACTGAGATTACCGGGAAATGATTTCCACGTAGAGCTGAGCCTGAGCAAACGGCTGCAGTTCCAGGTGCCTTACCTGGTAGTCCAGAGCCTGGGATCAGTTCGGAGGGAAGCGCTGCCAGGCTGTCCCTAAAACCCTGCACTTCTCCCTGGCTGTGCCTGGGTCTCCAGAGCCACGGCAGAACCCTCAGTTCTTCAAAGGAGGGGGTATGGAGGGGTGGAAGGAGGCAGAAATGTCCTTTAGGGGCAGTTCTAGAGAACAGGCACAGAATGTGGGAAGGCAGGAGACGTGGGGGTGAGGGGATGAGGGCAGAGATCTTTATCCAGTCCAAATGAGGTTCAGATTTGGTTAGGGTGAAGAATTATGGGCAGCTTCATTAAAAAAAAGAAAAAAACAAACCCCTATCATTCCTCATTTTGGTACATGAAATAAATATCCTTAAAAAAACCCCCAAACCAACCAAAAAAAGCCCCAACAGGATTTGGCAGTTAATTCCTCTGTGATTAAAGGATGCCCAAATATGTGAGGCAAACCCAGCCTCTGAGGGTGATTAAATGCTGAAATGAACCCAGAGACATTTGTTAACTGCACAAGCAATTTACTGAAAATATTCCTTCTAATTCTGATGGCTGCCAGTCTTCACTGAAGGAAAACAGGTTCAAGAAGCCCCCAAACACAGACTTTTTATATACATATGGGTATATAATAGCTATAAAAGTGGGAGTTTAAGAGTTTGTTGCTGCTGGGGTTTGGTTTGTTTGCATTCTGTGTTTGCCACACTGAGCTCGGGCTGGGCTGAGCATTTCTTGGGCTGCAGCTCCCCAAATAGAGCACCCTGGAGAGCAAGATTAAAAAGCCAGATCACACGCAGGGAGGGGTGCTGGAGCTGTGCAAGGAGCTGAGTTTGCAAAGGTCACTGGGTCCCAGCGTGTGCAGAGGGTGTGCACACACTGGGACAGCACTGCTTGGATTTTCAGGAGCAAGGGAGGTTCAGAAAAGACAGCTGGAAGCAGGACAGGAAGGTGTACAGATGTGTACAGAGCCAGCAAAGGTGGTGATCAGAGACAGAGGCTGGGAAATCACCACGGTGGGGGGAGAAGGTGAATCCAGAGTGAGCTTTCCTGGCCTTGCTGAATACAGGGACGAAGGTGCACAAAATGCAGCTGCCTGAGGCCAGACTGGCAGCCAGGGCGGTGTGAGGTGGCTGCTCACACAACTTGCAGTTCAGCTGTGAAACTTCTCGCCACAGGGCACTGAGGAAGCTCACAGCCTTCCACAAGTTCAAAAAGGCACTGGGGAGATCCTGGGAAAATAACCTGGCCAAGCTGCTGAATGCCCAGACACCACCTCTGGCTGTGGGGCTGAGGGAGCTGCACTTGCCAGGTACTCGGGGCAAAACCTTCTGTGAGGACAGGGGCTCAGACCCCATTGCACCGAGCCTCTGAAACCTGCTCTATGCAGAACTGGCAATGCATTCCAGGGGAGTCTAAAAATGCTCATATTTGGAAATATTCAATTAAGTCATTCTAGTTAACAGCTAATCTGACTTTAAATTAATGATATGTAGGCACAACCTTTATGCCATCTTAATATGCTTTTGTCCTAGCATCTCCTTGGTTTTATTAAAATTTTAATAACTTTTCAGGAAGGGGAATTATGTCTGATATTGACTAAGTTATGACTAAATTAGAAGCTGGCGAGTCTGGAACCTGACAGTTCATTTAATTCACGGTTCCAGACTCGATGGTCATAGACTGCCTGTACTGTCCTTAAAGGCTATCATCTCCTTTTGGGCTGGAATCTCTGTCTGCAGTTGATTTTGAGAATAACAGTAAATTAGGGCTCTTATCTCTGTTCCATTACCCAGCCTCAGGCATGCACTGCTTCGGGATGCAGGGATGAGGATCTCTCTACCCATGGCAAAACCCGTGCCAGGAAAAGGAACAAACAATTGGATCCTCATGGAAAAGGAGGGGGAGAGAGGTGGGGCTGCAGCAGGGATGGAGTTGGGAAATACAGGAATGGTCGTGTGGCTGAGTAATGCAAACTCAAGGGAAAAAGTGAAGGGGAGGGGGTGAGAGTGAAATGAAAAGTGAGAGGGAAGGGATGATAACAGAAGGATGGCCTGAGCTAAAAGCCAAGGCGAGGAGCAGAAGAGCTGAACAAGGGTTTGAGAGGGAAGGTTGTGGAAGTTGTTACCACTCTGGGGCTTTTAAGGAAAAGAGCCTCAATTTTATGCAAGAGTAAAGAATAAAATGTAAGACTCAAAGTAATATTGGTTGGGATGGGCTGGAAAGGGAATAAAGTGATTTAGGAAAGAAAATATTGGCAAGGAAAGTAAATATTGGCGCAGGGTAAAAGAAGAGAGGTGGAGAGTGAATAAAAGGAGGGATGAGAAACAAACTGGTGCACAGAAGGAAACCAAATGGCTTTTTTAGGAACAGGGACCACGGCAGAAAGGAATGAGGGCACCAAGGGAAAGGAAACAAAATGCCACAGATTTAGTTCTTATTTTGTTAGAGACTGAAAAAGAAGGGATGGGGGGAAGGAAGCCCAGAGGAGAGGTCTGAGGGGACCCTGAGTTCAGCCTCACCAGTCCTGGGGATGTTCAGGGCAGGGCAGAGGGGCCTGTGGCAGCTCCAAATTCCTGCAAGCACTTGGCTGCCTAACCCTAACCCTAACACTACCCAACGTCTTCCAGTTTGTGCATTGGGACATGGATGTAAAACACTCTTACCCAAATTCACTGTATTTCTATAACAACACCTGCACTATGGCTAGGACTTAAATAAATTTTAAAAACCCTTCAATCTTTGGGACTACAATGTTGCTATTTAATATTCCCCAGTTTCCTTGCTGCACTTCCCCCGTGTCTAGATCAGGGAGTGAGGAGCAGGCAAGGGTTATGTGACAGCTTTAGCATATTTGCAAAAATAACCCATTTAATAGATGTTTTCGTGACCTTTGCAGGGGAAGGCAGAAGGCACAAGAGTAGCACTGGCTGTTACAAGCCTTACCCCTTCCCTCCTTGTCAGCAGCGAGCTGGCACCTGCGCTCAGCTTGAGAAGGCAGGGCAGGAAAGAGAGCAGCAGCCTCCCTGCAGAAGGACACATGCCAGCCACAGGGACATCATGAACCTGCCAGGGCAAGAGGGAACGGCCTCAGGCTGGGCCAGGGGAGGCTCAGGGTGGGCATCAGTAGGAATTTCTCCATGGAAAAGGTGGCCAGGCACTGGAAGAGGCTGCCCAGGGAGGTTTGGAGTCCCCATCCCTGGAGGTGTCCAAGGAATTCCTGGACGTGGCACTCAGTGCTCTGGGCTGGGGACAAGGTGGGGATGGGGCACAGCTTGGACTCGATGGTCTGGGAGGGCTTTTTGCTCCTGCAGGTTGGCCCTCCTGCCCTTCAGCCCCAGGAGGGACCCTCCTGGCCCTGCACACCCCCCCGGACCCAACCCGGTGCTGCCGTGTGCTGCCAGCTCATTTTCTGTCCAGCCCAAATTCAGAACAGCTCAAAGAAGAGAATTAATTCCTGTTTAACAAGCTGTCAGCTTCCACCTTCATTAGTGACAGAAAGAGCTCACAGCCATCAAAAGCCCAAAGAAATTCTGTCAGTCACCTCCTGGGGCAGTCAGAGTTTCTTCAGGAGATGGCAGCTGTGCTGCTGGACCACCCTGGCACATTTTCACCTTGCTCACAAGAGCAGCAGCATTGCAGGAGGACCTGGAACCTTCCCTGGGTGCCCATATTTCCCTTTATCAGAGATTGGTGTTATCAGTCAGTGGGAGCTTTCTGGAACCCTCACTTTCAACAAAGTTTAGCCTGTGCTTTTGAATGATTCTTTTTCATATATATACTTTGAATAAAACATTAATTCCCTCTCCTTTTTGGATGGAATTCCTACTTTTTAAACACATTTTTCTATTGATTGAAGTTTCTCCTGTCTGGCATTCTCCAGTAGTGCCAAATGGGGGATACAGTGAAAAATGTTAAGAGAGTCCCACTCCAAATATTTCAGTGGCGATCACAGTTTGAATGCATCCACTAAATCCTGCCCTGTGATAGCTTTTCCTGGGAAATCCACGGTATATTTATGGTGTGTGCCATTTTGTGGATACACATATTGCAGTATCTTTATCAGCTCTGTGGTGTTTGCATTAAATTTCCCTGTAGCTACCGCCATCTCTGGGAAAATAAAAGGTCACCCAATTAAAAAAAGACAGGGGCAAGTTTCAGACTGGGAGCTCAGCAGGAGATAAAAATCTTGTTTTCCTGACTGGATCAGTCCAGGAAGCTGGGCCCTGGATGCTATGAGTGGGTCAGAAAAGGGGATCTGTCAGAAAATACAGAGTGATTTTGCCCAGAGAACCTTTTCTACGCCTGAGGGAAAGCTGCAGCACTCAGTGCAGGGAATATCTCAGCTCCTCAGGGTTTATTAGGCAGCATCCTCCTGCTGCCTCAGTGTCTCACTGGCTGCATATTTACTCACCTGGCTGGGTAAGGATGGCATCATTTACCTTTGCAAAACCCCGCTTTTATTTTTCTCCAGGAGAGTTAACAACCCTGACAAGACTTTCCAGCCGTGCCGTGGCTTCCTAGCGTGGGGAAAAGCCCCTTTCAGCATTTCCTGCCTCCTTTGCACTTTAAACAGCATTGCTGGGGAGGAGGTGCATTAAAACCTCCATCAGACTGGGATGTGAACCTGAATAACTCACAATATTTAGATGTAAGCAGTCCCAAGCCTATGGAGAAGAGTGGAAATTACGCTTTATAAAACCCCTGATGCTTTGCTCCTTTAACATAATATAATAATACCTTTTATCTTTGTTGTTGTGTTCCTTTTATTTTTGACTTAGTGGGGGCCCTATTTACTTTTTGTAAGTCTACTACTTTAAAATAAAGTTATATAATACATATAGCCCATGCTTCATAAATCCAAGTGCTGGAACATGAAAAGAGTTTTTAGAACAACATTAAGGAAGATCTGTCTTTTTTATGTGTACCAAAGGCACCACAGTGACGTTTTTAGGTGGTGCTCCATAAGTTTGCCTGTGCAGCAGACCCCAGGGAAATTATGATAACAATAAAACACATATTTAAAGAAAGATTTTTAAGATTTTTAAAACTGTGTTGCGAAAAAGATATCGAGTAATTGTATAATTAATGCTTCACTTTGTTTTTTTGGGTGGGGTTTTTTCGAGAGGACTTCAACTCAGGCTCTTATGGGAGTGATTTGCCAGAGACAGATTATTCTGGGAACATTTTATAGCACAGAACCATCTTTTTGTGGGATAATCAGGTAGGCAGAGATCTACATAGCGAAACCTGCCCTTGCCCCTAGCTGCTGGAAATTGTCCCTGTAATTACTCGCAGGCACAGAGGCTGATCCTGAAAACTTAATGCCTTGAATAATTTATTGCAAGTGGGATTGGGTAGTTTAGAAGTTGTAAAGCATCCTAAAATCCAAGGCATTTCCTATATGCACGTGGACAGTGGTCAGCATGGGCCAGCTTGGGGTGTAAAAGTGATTTCAGAAGTGAAGAGGCCAAAGGGCTTTTTGCTGTTTGTGTCAGCACTGGATACCCACAGCATCTACCCTGGCAGTGCTGGTGACATCAGTGAACATTACTGGAGTCTGAACATTCCCTGGGGAGCACGTGCAGCTTCCCCAGCACTCCTGGCAGTCCTAAATGGGGCATTTCACAGCCTCAGGGCAGGGGATTCCCCTCGAAGGCTGCCCTCGACACTCTTGTAGGTCTTTTCTTACGGATTCTGTGGGAATCTTAAATTCCCTTTCGACCCAAACTGCTCTGTGAGTCTATGAATAGGAAAACGAAAAGGAAGAGGGGAAAAAGAGAAAGAGAAGGTGTCCCTGCCCATGGCAGGGGATTGAATGAGCTTTGAGGTCCTTCCCACCCAGACCATTCCATGATTCCATGGAATGTGCATTATTTCAGCCAGAACCCCCCTTCCCAAACCGTGGGGCTCTGTCCCAGAAAAGCTCCCTGGCTGTTCCTAGGATCACTGAGGCTGAAGGGGACTCGGGAGCTCAGGATAATTCTGACTGTCACTTTGCAGCAGGCTGGAGCTTCGGCATGATCCTCAGCATCAGGTTTTCACCAAAATGGTTCTATTTTTATGAAACCCTTCTCTCGGGTGCTGTAATCACCTCCCCGTGGAGCAGAGCTCGTCCCTCTGCCTGTCCTCCCACCTCCTGGAGCTCCACAGTGACTTCTGCTGCTCAGAACTCAACAGGCAGCAGAGTGTCCAGCGCTGGGCAGCGCAGGGGGCCCAGCCGGTGCTGGGTTGTGGTCCAGCCTCTGCAGCACGAGGCTCATTCTGCACAAGGTGCACTTTGCTGGCTCAGGGAGTCTGTGATTAATCACCACCAAGCCTGAATAATGCAAAGGAAGCACTCTCGTAACAGAAGTCCCCACATGAAGAAAAGGTTTATTTCTTTAAAAAAGAATAAATCTTTAAGTGATTTAATCTTTAAAACCCCATTGCTGCTCGCAGATGATTTAGATATAAGGAACGTCTCCAGCACATGCATGATTCAAATACTCTTTTCAAATAAAGTCTTTTGATGAAATAAGGGAATTAAACATCAAACCCAACATCTCCCAGTTGCCAAAGAGTCCTTGGTCAGCTGAGCAGCAGAGCTGACAGCTCCATCACTCAATTCATTATCCAAATGTTTCAGAACACGAGATGATTTTACTAAACTAGCGGATGTCTAAGAGTTGTTAAGAAAACCAGCAGAAAATGTTCCCTAAAAGCAAAAAAAAAACCCACCAGAAATGTGTTTGGCACTCTGGATGGAGCCATGCAGCCTCTAGCTGAGCTGTGCTGCTTTTCATCCTAGTGCCACAATATAATTTCATGTGCTAAGGAAAAAACAGTCTCACTGTTAGAATATCAAAGCAAGCCCAGGCCATGCTGTGTTTTAAATAAAAGGACAAACCATTGGTTTCCTCGTGTCCTTTTCCTCCTTGCTGGAAGGCTACATCAGCAATATTCCAATGGTTTGAAATGTGGAAAACAATTTTTTTTTTTTTTTTTGCAAATTCCACTGGTTTTCGGATGCTTCTCACACCTCTCCATTTTCAGTGGGGAAAAAAAAGAGGGAGAAAATGAATTAATTTATGTTTGCATTGCTATTGTACAACCCTCCTGGTTTTTAATGTTTAATTTGACGAATGTCATGGGGAAGGTTGGGTAAAGTTCATGTCACAATTTCCCAGGTTCATTTGGGTTTAGGTAGGGCATGTGTCAACATTCCTTCCAGGGCAGGAGCAGCACGGAATTCACTTTTACATCTTGGTGTAAAAAATGCACAACCTCCACACTAAAAATATTTGTGAAAATTACATGGGGCTTTCAGAGAAAGAGATTAATTTCATTTATTTATTTATTTATTTATTTATTTTTATTTCCAAAAAAAATGCCCTGAACAAGGAAGCTGTCCATCAGGTCATTTCCACCGGCCATTTTACAAATCACACCTTGTGATTTATCCTTTCCACTGGTCTTCTGGGGAGCTGGCAATTCTCAACAGCATTCCTGGGCACCTTTTCCTAAAAGCTTGTCCAGCAGTGCTTGCTGCCTCTGAGTCCTGTGGCAATTCCTGCACTAATGAGAAGCTGCAGATTATTTTAGCAGCTCAGCTGCTTTGCTTTCCTGCTGGTTTTTCCCCCCAGACTTGTCCAATCCGTGCCATCTGGGCTCCTTTGCTGTTTAAAAGGGGCCTCGTTGCCACAAAAGGAGATCTTAGAGATTTCCACCTCTTTGAAAAGAACCCAGTCATGCTCCAGGAGCTCACCAGAAAACACCTGCACAAATAAACAGTTGACTGGGGCAACAGGAGATCGTCAGTCAGAAACTTTCTGATGATCTTTTTAATTTTCTCCTGCTCTTCTTTTCTTTCCAGTTCTCACACATTGATCGAAATGTGTTAAGGACCAGCAGCAATTTCCTATATTAATAAGCTAACTCAGCTCCCTGCTGCAGCTTTATTGAACTGAGTTCTAAATGCCTAATAATGTATTTTTACTGCCTTTTCTAGAATTCAAACCTTCAACCTACCTCTGCTCACGCTTTTGGGGAAGGAATTTTCCCTGATATCCAACCTATCCCTCTGCAGAGCCTTCCTGCCCTCCAGCAGATCAACACTCCCACCCAGCTGGTGTCACCTGTGAATTAAAGGCTGCCCTCATTTCCCTTCTCTGAAACAATGTACTATTTCAATGATGGCATTTGCTACAGTGGATATGAAGGCAAAGGTTTGTCTCAGGAAATAATCCATATTTTGTGCAAGGGAGATGTAATAATCATTAGGGAGCAGAGGAGAAGCAGAATGAAGTTTTACAAGATATCCACGCGCAGAGAAGTGTGAGATTTCACACTCCCATGTTCTAACTCTTTTATTTAAAGAAGCTTAGTGTTTGTTCTGCTCTCAAACCCATTTAGCTGATTTCTATTTAATGCTCCCTTAAACGCCAGGTGGTTTTCTGTACAGGTTTCATTGAGCAAGAGGCTTTTGATGCTGCACAGAGCTCAAGCTGGCTCCCTTCCCCTCAGGAAAAACAGTGTTTCCAGAATGTTCCGGGGCCAGGAAGGAGGGCAAATCTCCTCTGTGGGGGCTGGGTTTGTAAGAAAAAGAGTTCTTGGGAGGTTTGGAGTCCCCATCCCTGGAGGTGTCCAAGGAAGGCCTGGACGTGGCACTCAGTGCTCTGAGCTGAGGACAAGGTGGGGATGGGGCACAGCTTGGACTCAGTGATCCTGGAGGGATTTTCCAGCCTCAGTGATCCTGGGATTCTCTGATCATGAAATTAGCACTGCTTCAGTGGCCCTCAGCCTTTTCCAAGCCACCTGGAACTGCGCTGTGGGAAATGACACATTCACTCTGTTACTGACCTTCACCTGCTCTCCCTGTTCCCCACCTCCCCCTGGACCTCCCCAGCATTCCTGTTAACGAGGGCCAGAGCAGGGAGTGCTGGGGCCAGCCCAAAAGCCGGGGAAGTTCATGGAATACCCTTCTGTATCGGATCAAACCACACCTGCACCCCCAGACAGCTCCAGGGAGAGCTGTGCACTCCCCTCCCAGGGCATTCCAGCTGGGGATGGGGGCTGCAGGGGCTGCAGGGCTTTTATGGCTGCTGGACACTGCGGGGTGGGGTTTGTCCCGGGATGTGACAGCCCAGGGAAGGGCCCCGGCAGCTGCGGCCTCACACCAAGCCTAGGGTGGTGACACTTCTGAACCCACAGGTTCCTTCCATCAGCAGCTCATTGACGAGCACTGAGAGACAGAGAAATGGAGAGCTGTAAAGCTTCTTGAGAGGTTGGATGGCCAATTCTTCCTAATTCTCGTGGCAACCACATATCCAAAACCTGTTGCCAAGGTGGCTTTAAAAATTGAAGACGTTATGATTAAATAAATAAAAAAATCAAATACCAGGATTGGGCGATTTTGTTCCAGCATCTGATTTTACAGCAGGTTCTGATTGCTCTGGGAATTGGTTGAACAATTGTATGGAGACTGGCAGGAGCCCACAGCTGAGATCCTGCAGGAGATAAATGGAATGTAGGCAGCGGATGATCCTCGGCTGAGCACAAACTGCAGGGTAAAACATAAGCTTCAATCAACTCTTGCAAATAATTTGAGCCCAATGCCATAAGTGCCTTAAATTAAATCCCCCTCAACAGCAGCCAATCTAAATCATTAGACATATGTCACGTAGTGAGCCGTAATCAGCCCAACAGTTGTGTACTCAGCATTTCATTTACATGGGGAACATATTGCCCTGGTTAATTTGACCATTTTTCAGTGTTCTGCCTCTCAGAAAACACAGAGTGAGAGCAAGGCTGATGTTGTCACTGAGTGCACAGAATTCTGTCTGTGCTGTGACACACAGCTGTGCAAGGAGCTTCCCTGCCCCACAGGAGCATCCCCCTCTTGTCTGAGCTCCCTGGCCAGGATTTAGTGCTGCTCTAGGACTGCAGGAAGTTTCGGGGCAGGCAGGAGCATCGGAGGATCCCCAGTGATCTCCCAGCATAAACAAGCAGCTGAATTTCATGCCCTTACCACAAAAGTGAGCCCAGCCAGTTCTGCCTGACTGTGGCCCAGCTTTCAGGGTGGATTTGAGTTGCTGGCAGCCTGGTGAGGAGAAGCATTGCTGGATTTGGGGTTTAAAACTGGACCAAACAAACAAACAAACAAACAAACCCTTTTTACGTGTTAGGGAAAATAATAACCAGAGACAACTCTGTGTTCTCTGTGCTTCCTGCTTTGCTCTGGATTTATGGGAGCCTGTACAATAATGCTAAAAATGTGCATGTGGGGTTGATTTTCAGGGGAAGATTGGCCTCAGTGCCACTTTGAACAGACTTAAAATCCAGTTCCCTGAGAGTTTAAACCTGTTCAAATGTGGAATCACAGGATCATGGAATACCCTGAGTGGGAAATCTGACACACACACAGAGGAAAACTGAGCAATGAAAAATATCAAGTGTCTCCTTCAGCTGAATTTTTAATTTTATTTTGAAATTTAAGTTGTTCAGTCAGGAGTTTGGTGGTAACACATTGGCCATCATTTGTTTCATCAGTTATGGAAATACTTAATTGAATTGAAGCCATCTTTACACACTGTACTAATTACAGTTTCCTCTTCATGGCAAGGTTATTTCATGGACTTTTGATGGAAATGTCTTTCTTACAATGAAGCCGTGAGGCTGGAAAACCCCCGTAATATTTATGCCCAGTAGCATCAGCTTTCATATTTTAAAAATATGAATAACAACTTAGTAACTCAGATATTCACCTTGTGGAGCCTGGAAATGTTGCAAGCAGTTTTTCAGAGAATTGTCTTTTTCCTTATTTAAATTTTTAACTAATTTTTTAAATACAGTTTTAACCCCTGGGTAAAATTATCCAGGATCAAATTTTCCTGCCATTTTTTTCCAAGTACATATCAATAAGTGTAATAATTACAACTAAGAACACCTTTAACATAATGAATGTAATAACTGTAAGTACCATCTCTAATTAGCGCCAATAATTCCTGACGAAGCTGTTCCCAGTGAAGCTGTTGCAGTGGAATGTCTCAGTGTGAGTGGGATTCCTGGTGAAAGACATTTCTGTGTACACACGGGGTGCAAATGTGGAACATTTCGTGGTTGGGATTTATCTGCATATAACATTGCTGCCTCAGGCATCCCCAAATTTGCCTGCACAACATGAAAGTGTCTCTGCGAAAAGTTCCCCCTTTTTACAGCTCTCCTGAGTGATTTCAGCAGGAGCCTCTCAAGGCCCTGGCACAGGGTGCCCAGAGCAGCTGGGGCTGCCCCTGGATCCCTGGCAGTGCCCAAGGCCAGGCTGGATGGGGCTTGGAGCAGCCTGGGACAGTGGAAGGTGTCCCTGCCCATGGCAGGGGTGGGATGGGATGAGCTGGGTCCCTGCCACCCAAACCAGCCTGGGATTCTCTGATTCTGAGCTCTTTTTTGAGGGAAGCACTACAAGAAGGAAGTGTTGTTTGGGTTCCCATTCCATATTTCTCTTGGAGTTGTGTAATTTAGCACTTGATGTAAAGTTGTCATCAGGTGCAACCGTGTTTTGTTTACACTTGGTGCTGTAATATTTGCAAATGTAGACAGCGAACAAGACATTTTTCAGATTCAAATGGCCCTCAGTAGATTGAGGAATAGAAATGCTCCAGATTGATAATTACCAAGAAAGCTTTAAACTGCAGGCACCTCCAGTAAGTGTCTTTTCAAGATCATTATTATGGGGAAATGTGGCAGCTCAAAGCACAGGTGCTGATTAAACATTACTCATAAGAGTGGATCCGTGGCAAAATCTGCACCCCCCCGCCCTTAAGAGCATCATCTCAGATGAGCTCCTCAGACATTACACTTCCCAGGACTGAAAATGTACCTTGGTTTTCTTAAAAACAGCTGCTGCTCAGGCTGCAAGATAAATAATGCCCTGCTTAGGAAACTGGCAGCCCATTTTCTCTGTGTTCCTCCCTGGTACCTGAGGATTTAAGGATGAAAGTGCACGAATGCCAGTTAAAGGGAGGCAGAACAATGCAGCAGCATGGGGCAATATGCTGCTGTAAGGTTCAAAGGAAATCCTGAGCAAAACATGCAAAACATCCTCATGTCCCCCAAACCGTGCAGTGTCCCACCCCAAATGTGTGTCTGGAGCTTCAGGAGAATCAAAACCATGGATCCAGTGGGAAACCTGGTAACATTTGGGTTTATCTCCTTCCTCTGTGCCAAGAGAAGCTAAAGGGGGGGATTTATTTCTTATAATGAAAATCAATCGAATCACTTATGTCTCTTTGCAGTTTTTATTTTTAAACTTCAGTTTTATCCCTCCTTAATGCCAGGCCTGGCATGATCTGGGGAGAAGGAAGGATGGGGACAGTCACAGGCAAAATCCTCTCCGGTTTAGCTGAATGATTTTAAGCCTTTTCTCCAGTGTGAGAGGAGCAACTCCAGCCTCAGAGAAATGTGCCATCAGCAATTGTTGCATTTGGGATGGAAGGCAAAGCCAAAATTCCCCATGGCCTCGTGCAGAGGGTGTGAGAGCAGGAGCTGCTGTCGTTTGGGATCCTTAATGTTTTAACTCTTGATCAGGACACGATTTTTTGCACAGTTCCAAGTGTGCCCAGCAGTTTCCAAATGGGGGATCTGCTGCAGCTCTGGGGCTTCCAGGCATCCCCGTGTCCATGGTTCCTGGCTAGACAGGCAGCTCTGCCTTCAGGGCAACTGCAGCAGCCGGAATTGAGAAAGAGAACAGCCAAAGACTAAAGTTAGGGCTTAAAATGTCCCCCCTGCCAACTTTAACCTCCGTCCAGCACCTCCTCTCTGGAAGGGATGTACTTTGGGACAGTCTGTGATCTGATTTTATCCATGCTTTTTCAGGATAAACTGGGATTTCTTCAGCTTTAATAAAGACCTTATGTTCCTAAGCATCTTAGAGATAATAGTGCTTAATGGGCACTCAGGAAAAGACAGACTGTGTCATTTTTAAAGATATAACCCTGACATTTATGCACAAAAAGGCTGTTTGCTAAATAGCGTTCATTTCAAAGCATTGTCTTGGATTTTGAAATGTCTTTCTATTCCTGGCTAACAGCTGGGGAAAAATGGCTCATCCTGAAGCAGTTCCTTTGCAAATGAAACTCCCAACTGCTCTGCAGTGGGGCCATCTTCTCCCCCCTCAGGGCTCCTCTCTGGAGTAACTTGCAGGGCTCAACTGAGTGAATGTTTCTGTTTCCAAGGGTCATCTGCTGTCAGAGTGCAGAACACCCTGTGTTTATTGCTGCTTTCTCTGAGTGTCACCACTTGCAGCAAAGGACAGTGTAAAGCACTTTTTGCACAGACACCCTCCTGGTTAAACCAGGTGCCTGTGTAAAATCAGGTGGCAAAACCCCTGTGAATTCTATTGTCCTTGCTGTTGTTTTAGGTGGGGGCTCGAAGGCTTCGTTTGGTTTGAGCTTTCCTCAGGTGTAAGGTACAATCTGCCAAAACTTCTCCCTATATTTGTAAGCAATTGAATACATTTGATAAATGGACTCAGATAAAAGCAGTAAATAAAAATTCCAGCAATGCCTGCAGCTCATTGCCATCAGTCTGTCAGTCTTCATCCCAGCTTGTTTTCTACTCTCCTCCTCTGCTTTTTATTTCTGTCAAATTCTTTTCCCCTTCCTTTACTCCTCAATATAAGCATTGATTTCTTTTCCTGTGATTGTTCCTTCCTCTCTGCTTTCCTGTTGCCTCTCCATTTCCAGCAGCACCCTGTAGTCCTGCCCATGATCCAGCAATTAACGTGTCAGGATGTGTGGGTGTCTCAGAGGGAAATCCTCTGGCTCAGACACTGAGGAAAAGCAGATCTCTGAAAGATTTAAAAAGACAGGAGAAAGTAAGTTTCTTTTCCAGTGGGACTATTTAAGCTGTTACAGCATGGTGGGAGAAATGCTCAGCCATGAGGGAATTTGATCAAACCCGGCTGGAATCGGGAGAAGGGTTTGGAACAGCCCACAAGCCATGACACAGTGCAGGCAGAGGGAAATACAAAAAATAAAGGAGCAAGGACACAGTTTTAAAACTTTTATCAAATCGAGAGCTTGCACCTCGAAAACGATGCTGTAGTTCCTGCCTGGTGTTGCAAGAGATACCTAAATCAGGTCAACCAGATTTTTTCCCTGTTAATAAAAAGGAAAAAGCTCATTAGTTAGAAATTCTGTAACATGAATCATGCCAATTGTGCCCTTGGGAAATACCTCCACTCGCAAGCTGAAGTGAAATAATTCCCGTTGGAAAAGGCAGATCCTTGTATCTTAATAAGCTCAACTTCTTCTATCTCTACATACACACAAGTATTTTTATCCCTCTGCTTTCCAAAGGATCAAGTCAGGGCTGAATGTACCTTTCTGAAGTGCAGATAATTATAAAAAGCTGCCCTGGCTCTCACAGGAGATGTTTTGGGTGGAGAAACGCTTTACCATTTTTATTTAGCACTTTTTGTCTGTTTTCTGTGCTGGGTGGTGGGTTCAGACCCCTCCTGAGGGGCTGCAGCAGCTGCAGAGCCTGCACGTGTCTGAGGCCAGAGTGGGATTTGGAGCAGTTTCATCACTGGTCCTTAAGCACCAGCCATGCTGCATGAAAAGGGCAGAAAGGCTGAGTCCCCCGGAGAGTTCAGCAAAATATCAAGCAAATTTTGAGCAGCCTTGTTACAGCTGGGAGCAAAACCTTCACAAAAGCAGCTGGAATAAAACCACATCTGGAACATGGAGCTGGATTTTTGATAGGCAGTTTGGAACAGAGGAGATACCCAACTTGTCAAATAGGCAGTGACCTTGCTATAAACAAGCCTAGTCTTCTTTAAAAAATCCTGTTTGCCGAGTTTGACATTTGGGGCTCATCCCCTCCCCTGGTCAGGGTTTGAGTCCTGAGCCTGTCCCCGGTTTCAGCTCCCCACAGCCACAGAAAGGAGAATGAAACCATCAGCCCTGAGTCAGAGGTGAAGAGCCAGCCCTGCATTTATTACAGTTAAAAAATTATTCTGTTTGGCTGAAAATTTCTTACAGTCTTGAGAAGCTTTCAATCTACAGAGACGGGGAGCAAATAGCTGCCGACATGGGGTGAGGGAGGCAGAAATCCAGGCGGGTTCCAGAGTGGGGTATTCGCCTTTCTGTGCTCACCGTCTTTTCTTCGAGATTCTGATGGCTGAGAACAAGGAGGGGAAAGCACAGGAAGGGCAGGGGCAGGGGCTTGGAGTTGTGTTTGAGTGCACCCTAAGAGCAGGAGCCCACAGATGGGTGCTGAGTTACAGAGGGGAAGTGATCCCGGAGCTGGCAGAGGCAGGGCATGGCAGTGACATCTGGCAGGATGGAGCACTGAGGAGCAGAGCTGGGGGCAGGCTGGCCAGGACCCAGGCTGGCCAATGCAGGGATGATGGATGCCATGGGAGGGCTGGGGGCTTGGAGAGGGTGGGAACAGGCTGGAACAGAGCACAATGCATGGAAGGCTTCCAAAGCAGCTTTTGAACGGATTGGAGAGGGAATGGCGGTGGGAACACGGCTCCCAGCTCCGCTGTGTGTAAAACGAGGATGATAATAGCTCCTCACTCCGAGGGCTGCTGCAGGCTCAGCCCACCCGTGCACGGAATGCTGATGGGCTCAGGGTGGGTTCTGCCAGCCAAACGCGGCCCCAATTCCATGAGAACCTCGGGGAGCAGACCCACAGCAGCCTGCAGGATGTGCACATGCAAATTGCAGTTACTGCTGGTGGCAGGACTGGGGCTGTTCCCCACTCTTCCTGAGAAACTCTTAATGCACATCCACATAACAGAGTGGGGTATGGGTCCTGTCTAAATGAGAGGCAGCAGCCAGTTTCTGGATAACCACAGAGGTAACTTCCCAAAGGAAGATGCTGCTGAAGTGTGAGCAATAACTTCTTTGATTCTCTTCGGGGGAGATGAGTGGGGTGAGTGCACAGGTGCTGGCTCCCAGCTGGACACCACGTGGCACAGGAGAATCTGCCCTTTGCTAAGAGATAAGGATGGGAAAATTTGCTTGGAGAGGGTTCCCAGCAGCGGCTGCTTTCAGTCCAAGTGGAACTCTGTCAGAGGGAATTATCTGGAGGGAATAATCTTCCTCAGCACTGTTTTGCTGTGCCCTGCTCCTTTTTGAGCCTTCAGCCCCACTGAGTGTGTGTGAGCCAGACCCCCATGGAATCCATATTCCTCTCAAAGAGCCCAAGGGCAAACCGTGTGTCAATGTGGCTTCATGAATCCCCTTCATTAACCTGGCACCAGCAACAGCTTCTCTTTGGGGAAAGCAGCAGCACAGAGCTCACCGTCACCAGGATTTTAGCTCTCCTTTCCCTTCAGTGACTGACAGGTGGCTTTTAATGAGCTCTCGTGGACCTCCCAGGGTTCACTGTGGAAAGGAGGGGAGGCTCCTCCGAGCAGGAATCCCTGCAGGACATGGATGTTCAGCTGTTTCTGGAAGCCCTGCTAGCACATCCCCTGCCTGAGCTGCCCTTGGGAGCTGTCGGTGGCTCCCAGCTCAGGGATGGAGCATCATCCCACAGTCCCTGTGCTTCCACATCGCCTGTTCCATGTGTTATCCTGTGTCCCAGCACCTCCCCAGCTGCACAGCTGACACTCTGCCTGGGAAAATTCCTCCTTTGAGCCAGGACAGGCAATCGGGGCATCAGCCATGTGGAAACAGGGGTTTATCCTCAACTAGAAAGAGTCATAAACTGTAAAATCCCTCTTTGGGAATGGATTCAGCCCTGACCTTTACCGAAACTCCCTCAGACCCCTTGAAATGGAAATATTTGCTTGCCTGGGAGGGCTGGAGGAGCTTTTCCAGGTGTGCCTGCTGAAGTGTGCTCTGTAGTTGTGACATTTTCCTTGCTGTGGGCTGTGTTTGTGCTCAGAGAGTGAATGGAGCTGATGCTTTGCCCCGTCTGTCACTTGGACTCCCTCACGTGGCGCAGCCCCCTCCGGCAGAGCAGCTGCACCCAAGCTCTCATTTCTTCTTACCTTCCACTGATAAATTCCAAGGACGGGCAGATATTGGTTTTTTCCTTCATCCCTGAAGAAATCACATTACAAATGAAGTGCTGCAAGTGAAAAGTCAGGTCTGCCACTGACCAGGACTCAGCAGCCTTCGGTTTGCTGTGGAGGATTCACTCTCTGACTGAGCGAGGAGGGAACCGAAAGGGAGGACTCCAAAATTTACAATTTTTCCCACCTAAATGCTACCAGCAGCCCAACACGAAAGCCAGTGCTTGTTTTCATGCTCAGCAGTAACAGCTCCATTCCTGGAACATCATTTAAATCTTGAATTAACATCGATTCCTTCCTTCCTTCCTTCCCTGGTATAATGCTGTGGTTAATTTGTTTTTAAAATGTTGTACAGTAATTACTTTATTTAAATGAATCATCTGACAAACTGCTTCTTCATCAAGCTTGTCGCTTACTCTGCCATTTTTCTTTTAACCTGGACCTTACAATAAATTCTGAGCTTGGCTGTCAGTCGCCAGCAGAAGAAGGAGAAGAGGCTATTTATGGAATTGCTGGATTTCATGAGGGATGTATGGATGAAAACGCTACAGCACAGCTTGTTTGTGATGCAGATTTGCTGAGTAATTCAACTCCTTTTTACACAAATAGGCCTGAACAGAAGAATCAAGCTCAAACAGGGGCAGTCCCAGCCTTTTTAATGCAATATCCCCCAGCTCAGGCACAGTAAGGAATTGTTGCCTCCATAAACTCCCTCATGGGCTTTGCCCATGGCAGAGGGTGGAGTCAGGTAAACTTTAAGGCCCCTTCCAACCCAAACCAGTCTGGGATTCCATATTTCATCCAGTGTATCTCACCAGCAAATCAAGCCTGCAGTCAGAGTTCCTGTGAGGGCTTTCCTGCTCTGTCACTGTGTGCAAAAGGAACCTGGAAGTGTGTTGATAGTGCAGACTTCTGGTAAGTTTGCTCAGAAAACGCATCCACACAAAACTTCCCCTCTTTCCATCACTCCTCCTTTCCCTCCCTGCCCTCCTGCTGCCCAGTGAGCTTTTACTCTTTTCCAAAAGGAAAAATCCTGCGGAATTCTGCTAATGAAGTATAAATAGTTCCTGGTTATACAGCAATTAAAATTAATCTTCATTTAATAGGCAGCTGATTAGAGGGCTGGAAATAGTTCTGGCCCCAGAACGAGGAAGTGCTTGTGCACATCCAGGTATGAAGGTTGCCTCAAGGGCGGTTGGATGAAGTAGTTTTAATTAATAAAAAAAAAGCAGAAAGTGACGAAATGCACAGTAATAATTTCTGAGGTGGAGGGGATTTTTTCCGAGATCAAATGGCAAAACACTCATCCTATTGGAAGCAGGGAGGGATGGTGGACACCCTTATTTCCAGGTTATCTCAGGCTATCCCTTGTACCCCTGCCATCCAGCTTCCCTGATGGAGCAATGCTTTGCTGCTTCCAGCAGGGATTCAAGGAAAACTCAGCAGTGGGACTTTCTGGCCCAAGCCCAGGCTGGCATTGCAGCTGACTGAGAAGAATTGGCTTCCTCAGGTGAAATGAGGGAAAGAGAATTGAATTTAACCACTGAACTTGCTGGGATCATCACTGGCATGAGGAATTACAGGATTGGATCTGAAAGGACAGGCTTTAGATTTTTTCCCTTTGGGTGACCTGGAGTTTGCAGCTCTGGAAAATCCTGCTGTTTTGGTTCCAAATCCTGCACTTAGGCTTTTTTGGGGGCTGTTTTTGTGTATCACACTCTTTTGTAATCACTTGGATGTTTTCTGAGGGAGAGGGAAGAAGTCTCTAGGGTTCTGATACCTGCACGTTTTGCATGAGAAGTCCATGGAGTGAAGAAGAAAATTGCTGAAGTTAGCAGATTGCTTAAACCACGTCAAGGCATTTCTCTGTGTGGGTTCAAGAGATAAACCAATGCTGTTTATTCCAGAGGAGCCAAGGATAACATTACCTGGGGTTGGTAAAGGCCAGGGTTTTCATTGCTGGATTAAGATTCAAGCCAGGTTTTAATTCCAGCGTGTTCCCGTTTCTGATGGTCAGCTAGTGACCACACTATTCCTACCTGGGTGACATCAAAACTGCAGGAATTGCAGCTCATGAGCTGAATGCATTCAGATGCCCAGAAATTGCAAAGAGAGGGGCCTCAAATTTCACTTGGGGAAATGGGGAAATATGTAAGTGAGAAATCCAAAGTATTCTCTAGTGGCTTGCACTAAATGAGTAAATTATACTTGCAAAATCAAGCACTGAAGCTGGAGATTGCTGTTTAGAGGAGCTATTTTTTTTAATTAGCTGTGTTTGCTGCGCATTCCTCAAATCCCAGTGCCCCCGGACAGTGGGAATGTGCTGCAGGCATAATAAGGTCTCTAGAGGCTGGAGGGAGCAGACATCCCAGTGTACGGGGACAGGCTGTGGCCTTGGGACACCTCCCCCATCCCAGGATACACTCCAGGGAAGTTCATTATGCTTCCAAAATTCGGGATGGTTATTTACAGTCCTCTTTTGGAAAGCAAAACCATTCCCCTGCCCCTGGGCAAACTGAGGAGTGACCAACAGCCCTGCCTGAGGTTTGTGGCAAACCAGAGGGAGCACAGAGCTCGAGGGGAGGCTCTCAGCCCGTGTGCTCTCAGACCCCTCAGTGGCTCTTGTGCTGCCAGGATGTGCAGGAACGCTTCAGAACACATCCACACGTCCAAGTTTCATCTCCAAATGTAGATTAGGCTGGAGCAGGGGGAACAAGACCCACGTCCATCCCTGCTTTCTTTAGAAAGGAGCTGGATAGGAGCTTTCACAAGTATTTCAAGTGCTCCTCTGAAAAGGCTGGATAATAAACACACGTCGGCTTCCCCAGACGTTTGTGGGGCAACATTCATAACACTGAGTTAACCCCAGTGCCACTGCAGGTAAAAACTAATGATCCACTCTGCTCCTGCTGGAGTGCTTCGAAGAGCTTCGGCTTTGCCTTGATGAAGGCTCAGAAACTACTGCTCGTAATTTATTTTTCTCTCTTTATGGGCAGCGATTAAGAGGTGAATAATCCTTCTCATTTATCTCTGTTCCAACAGGAGGGATATTCGAAACTGTGGAAAATGAACCTGTTAATGTTGAAGAATTGGCTTTCAAGTTTGCTGTCACCAACATTAATAGAAACAGAACACTGATGCCTAACACCACATTAACCTATGACATCCAGAGAATTAACCTTTTCGATAGCTTTGAAGCCTCGAGAAGAGGTAATTATCTCAATTACTGTGTCCATTACATACATGGTTTGTACCCTATACCTTTCCCCAGCCCGATCTCCTTTTCTGCTCTGCTTGTATCGTGTGCACCAACAGGAACATAAAATTAATCTTTCCAAGGTGTTTGAGCTAAGAATCAAGCTGGGCTTGGACCTGCCCTGTGCTTTCTGAACAAAGCCCTACGTCCTGTCTGCATGCTAAGAGCCCCAGATGGCAGGTGGCAAGTCCAAGACATTCTTCTTTCCAAAAGCTAGATTTGCCACCTGGAATTCTGCAGAAAAATGATCATGGACTCACAGGAAGCACAGTGGGATGTCACGAGCCATAATTAGCACAGATACCCATTACTGGTAAATTATTTCCACTGCACTTTAAAGACCAGAGGCCAGTAGCCTCCCTGCCCTGAAATGTTAATGCTCAGTGGCCTAGACACAGAAATAAGTTTCTCTGTTATAAACAACTGTAGGAATTGGAGTGGTCGTGTTTGGAATTTTTTGCCTCTTCTTTTTTTTTCCTGAGAAGGAAAATTATGGCCCAGTTTAGTCCCTTCTAATTGACTTGCAGGCCAAAGCTGAGAGGGGTAAAAAGTCACAACTTTCCTTAACCTCCATGTGTTCCTTGGCCTCTAGGAGGCAAGCTTGAAGTTTGATAAAATGTTATAAAGAGCAGCCCAGTTCCTGGAACTGGATTTGCTAAAAGGCTGGAAAATAAAGATGCCTCACTTTAGAACTCAAGCTGGTGAGCTGTCAGCTTTCAAACATCTGCACTACCAAATTTTCCTCTGATACTTCAGTTTCTTAGTAAGAGTGGGGAAAAGGAGAATGCTTTCAAAGAACATCAAAAAGAGCTTTAAATTGCATTTATTGTATCCTTTTTCAGTTGTCACGTATATGCTGGAGCTATATGCTATCGAATCTCAAGTGTGGTGGATTTATAATCCATATAATCCAGGCTGATACAGTATTTTGGATTCCCTGTAGAGGGAGAATCTCTTCTGTGACTCTTGTGGAAGTGCCTTCTCCATTTAATGTGTAGGAAGTTGTCAATCTACATGCAAGAAACTCACACAGACAGCAGTGATTTCTTCTCGTCATAAATTATTGAAGTTATTTATGCAATTGGCACATTAAAACCTGCAATCCTTTAGAAAGGCTTGTGAGTTAAACCTGGAAAGCCTGTGCACTTTATGCTGCCTGTGAAACACTCGTTTGTAGAATGGAAACAGAAAATAATCGATTTTCAGTCATATTCTATTACAGTCAGGGAGCTAAATACGCATTTAAAGAACCTCAGCTGATTGTGGAAGTTGGTGTATTTAATATTTCACCCAATCAGAGTAATTTCTAATTTCCCAGCCTCACAAAGAGAGCAGCACTGCAGCTCAGTGCCAGGCTTTGTCCCCGTCGGGAGCCTTGTTAAAAACATTGGCAATAAATTTTACCAATGGACAGAAATAACTGATATTACTTCATCTCCTGTCTGTCAGCCTGCAAAGACACGGGAGAGAAAGCAAAATGCAAAGACAGCTCCAGGCAGGGTTCTTGGGGCTGAGATATGGGCACAAGGAGAAGGAAACCTTTGCTGATGTATTTGGCTGATTTGGAGGGCTATAAAAATGTCAGAGTGTGTCAGTTCTTTATTTCCCCGTGCTGTTACTGAGGGCTTTAGGCTTTACTGCCTGCTTTGTAAACACAGATTATGGAGAGCAGCGAGTCGTGGTGCCCTTTGCTGCTTGTGCTCCTGCAGCAGCCTCAAGTTAGAGCAGCTCACACGGGCAGCAAGGTGCCAGTCCCGGGGGGATCCAGGGACGTATTTCCATGACACTCTGCCATGGAACCTCACTGCTGTGACATTCCTTTGGCAGCCACAGAGCTCCTGGTTCCCCCAGGATAAAGCTGTTCTGAGAAAGGCAATTCAGGAATCCAGGTGGTCTGCAAGGTAACGAGCAGAGAAGGTTTTATTTGTAGCAAGCAGGGTCTAGGATATAACGCTGATCAGTAAAGCCATTTGCAGAACCTCGATCAAACCAGAATCGCTGAGGCTGGAAAAGGTCTCTGAGCCCATCGAGGCCACGCTGTGCCCAATCCCACCCTGTCCCCAGCCCAGAGCACTGAGTGCCAAGTCCAGGCCTCCCTTGGACACCTCCGGGGATGGGGACTCCAAACCTCCCTGGGCAGCCCCTGCCAATGCTTAACAACCCTTTCCATGGGGAAATTCTTGTGACACGCAATCCAAGCCTCCCCTGGCCCAGCCTGAGGCCGTTCCCTCCCCTCCTGTCCCTGTTCCCTGGGAGCAGAGCCCGACCCCCCCGGCTGCCCCCTCCTGTCAGGGAGTTGTGCAGAGCCACAAGGTCTCCCCTGAGCCTCCTTTTCTCCAGGCTGAGCCCCTTTCCCAGCTCCCTCAGCTGCTCTCTTTATGCTCCAAATCACCTCTAAATGCCTCAGGAACCACTGGCACATCTCTCAGTGGGTCTGAGGCAACGCAGTGCCCCGTCCTTGCTTTGAAATTATGGGAATGGACAGAGGATAAAAGCTCTCAGTGAGCATCCCACAAGTCCCTTGCTGTTGCCACCCCAGAGCTTCTTGTCCCCTCAGCCTGTGACCAGCTGGCCCTGGGCGTGGCCGCGCTGTTCGGGCCGGCGCACAGCTCGTCGGTCAGCGCCGTGCAGTCCATCTGCAACGCCCTGGAGGTGCCGCACATCCAGACCCGCTGGAAGCACCCCACCGTGGACAACAGGGACGCCTTCTACATCAACCTGTACCCCGACTACGCCGCCATCAGCAGGGCCGTGCTGGACCTCGTGCTCTACTACAACTGGAAGATCGTCACCGTGGTGTACGAGGACAGCACGGGTGAGTGGTGCTGGCCGCAGGGCTGTGCTCCTGTCAGAGCACAGACGTGACGTCCTGGGGAAGCTCACTGCCGTGCCCTCAGCAGGTCTGCTGGGCTGCAGGAGAAAAACCCCTGTCCTGCTGCTGCCATGGCTTTTGGAAAACTGCTCCCTCCCCAGAAGGAGCCCCTGGGGTTTGAATGTTCAATCCCATTTTGCTTCCTGGTTGTGGAACCCATAACACAGCTTCAAACTGGTCACAGAATCCCAGAATCCCAGAATCTGGAGATCACCCAGTCCAACCCCCCTGCCACGGAGCAGCTGACACGGAACCCTCCAGGTGGGTTTGGGATGTCTCCAGAGAGGGAGACTCCACACCCTCCCTGGGCAGCTGTTCCAGGGCTCTGCCCCCTCCATGGACAGAAATCCTTCCTCAGGCTGAGGTGGAACTTGTTGTGTTTCAGTTCATGGCCATTGCTCCTCATCCTGTCCCTGGCACCACTGAGCAGAGTCTGCACCATCCTCTGACAGCCCTTGGGGCATTTGTGTGGATTGAGGGGACCTTTGTGTGGATTGAGGGGATATTTGTGTGGATTGAGGGGATCCCCTCTCAACCTTCCCTTCTCCAGAGTGACCAGGCCCAGCTCCCACAGCCTCTCCTCACAAGAGAGATGCTCCAGACCCCTCATCATCTTTGTGGGCCCCGCTGGACATTGTCCAGTAGCTCCTAGATAAATCTTCTAGACAGAATAGAAACAAGGAGAGGTCTTTTCCAGCCCACCCCACGACCAAATTGGCATTCCAAAACACCAAATGCCATGTTACCTGCTCAGTTACAAAAATGCCTGATATTAAAGAGATTTCATTTGAGGAGGTATTTACAAAGTAAATTAATCATCAATCATCTTATTAACTCAGAGTCAGGAAAGTAAACATGTCAGCTTTGATCAGTATAAATAGTCCTTGGATTTGGGGTTAGAGTGATGCCAATTAGCTCAAGCTCTTTTATTTCTCATCCCTCATGTTTGACATCGTTACACCACAAGAAATAAAAACACCTTGGCCAGGTTGGCCGGGGCTCGGAGCGCCCCGGTCTCGTGAGAGGTGTCCCTGCCCAGGGCAGGGGGTGGCACTGGATGGGCTCAGGGGGTCCGGCTTTTGCCATGTCCTCTGGAAAAATAGCTGCAGTTCTTTCCAGTGCTGCTCTGGTTTCTCCAGGACACCCACAGCTGGGCTCCATCTCCACTTCGTGTGGCAGCAGGAAGCGTTGGGCAGTGCAAGGTCCCAGTCTGATGTGACCAAAGGAGATATTTTAAGGCACACAGTAACTTCTCCCCCTAAAAGGAGAGGGAGGAGGGTTGGCAAACCCTTTGTTTCTTTTGCTTTTCACCACACTTGCACTCAAGTACTTTCTGTTGCTAGGAAGAGAAACGCCGGTTCTCAGTGCGAGGTGTGGATGGGAGGAAGGCTTCCCTCAGTGCCGGACTCCTGCTCCCAGATCTCGGTTTTCCCTCTCGGAGCTGCTGTCCCAGGGCACTGCAGCCAGGAGTGAGCACTTGGCACCAACCCCTGGTCAGTGAGTGCTGGGAGCCCATTGCCATCACTCCAGCGGTTCCTGGGAGCCCATTGCCATCACTCCAGCGGTTCCTGGGAGCCCATTCCCATCACTCCAGCGGTTCCTGGGAGCCCATTCCCATCACTCCAGCGGTTCCTGGGAGCCCATTCCCATCACTCCAGCGGTTCCTGTTCCCCAGCCGGCTCCCAGCCAGGCATTTCCAGCTGAATGCTCCCAACGTTGGACATTCTCTATTGATTGCTGATAGCTGAAAACCTGCGAGGAGCAGCCCCAGCCCTGCAGGTGGGGGGAGAGCAGAGCAGCTTTTCCCCAATGTGAAAAATGAAGTTCACTCTCCTGTTAAGATTTTAAAGTTTTAATAAAGGACAATAAGGGGCAAAGATAATAAAGCAAAAGTCACAGCGCTGGGTGCTTTTGGCGCTCAGCCAAGAGCACACCTGTGGCCTCGGAAACACCCTTTTCATACACCTGGAGTATTACATATTCATCAACAATTATGCATATTCATAAACAATTATACATATTCAAAACCCTTTCCAGTAACAATTCAGAATGGAATCTTGTTTTTGATAGTTCCCGGAATCGATCCTACAGGTGATTGCACATTCAAACTCTTTCGAGTAACCACTCAGAATGGAATCTTGCTTCCAGCAGTTCCCAGAATCATATTCAAACCCTTTTCAAGTAACCATTCAGAATGGAATCCAGGCAAATAGTTCATAAGCATAGCTATTTCTAAGTTTTTTGTTAAATGAAACAGTATTTAAGAAAACACATCCTCACAACAACGCTACCTTATATATCATATTTTACATATAGCATCTATTTGTGGCAGAGCCACTGTTGCATCACTTATTTTAACATTTGCAAAAAGCCAATATTATAGCATCTATTTATCACACCAAGCACGTTGGCAGTGCTTGAGTGAAAGCACTGGACCCACAAGGCCCATGAGCCTCAGAGGGAAGAGGGAGCTTTGTCTTGCCTTAAATGTGCCATTCAGCCAGGGGCATTCACACCCCACACAAATATTATCCCAGCAGGAGAGGCAGGAGTTCCTTCATTCTAATAGTTTGTTTGATTTTTGCTCAAGAAGTGCTCCTTGCCTGCCTTCTCTCTCTTCGTGCATATTTTCAAGGCAGCCTTTTACTTTCCCTCAGCAGGAGATCAGGAATTTTTTTTGTGAGTGAATTGCATTCGTGGATAATGAGAGGCTGTAATCACACACCTCAAAGAGCTCTTAACTGTCTTGCCTAGGTTCTGGAGGCAGTGCAAATTACACAGGAGTGCTGCATTAGCCAGTGGAACTGCACTGTGTTTAAACACTTGGACAAGGCTCTGGCTGAGCTCCACTGACTTCAGCTAAGGCGTGTAAAGCTGTGCCAGCTGAACACAGAGTCTGAGAAATCACCTTCTGTGGTGGAGGACGTAGAGCTGGATCTGAAAACATTCTGAAAGATCTCACAGCTGCTGAGCGACATCAGGCAGGAAAGTTAGGAGGAGGTTTCCTCAGTTTTATCTTCTTGCTGTTTGGTATTGGAGTAATAATGAGCTGCCAAGGAAGAAGCCTTATGTGCTTTTTGTGTCTCAGTTTGAACATACTACAGTATGTTTATATAGTATTTCATCAGTGCAAACATCTCCTGTAGTCAACCAGGTAAAAACACCTTTCAGGATATTTAGATGTGGAAGCCAAGTATAAACATGGGAATGAAAAGCTTTAATAATATTAGCTAGGAGGCTGGCAAATACAGAACTAGCAATTATCCCTAGGGAGTGTGGGGTGTGAGAGACCCTGTTTAACTGACAATAGATCCTCGTGGCACGGGATGGTGATTGTATCATTGCCTGTCATTTTTCAGGTCTAATTCGCCTGCAGGAGCTCATCAAAGCCCCTTCCAGATACAACATTAAAATCAAAATCCGCCAGCTGCCCTCTGGGAACAAGGATGCCAGGCCTCTGCTGAAGGAGATGAAGAAGGGCAAGGAGTTCTATGTGATATTCGACTGCTCGCACGAGACGGCGGCAGAAATCCTCAAGCAGGTACCGGGACAGGGAGGCAGAGCTCGGCATGAGCCTTGTACCCCGAAATCTGCCAGCCTCTCTGCTTTCCACTTGCTGGGAGCACTAAAACCAAAGGCACTCCCCTGCTGGGCTTGTGAGTGCAGGGACAGAAGTCCCAACAAAAGGTGCAGCAGCCCAGGGCTGCACGGAGCCACTGCCATCCCCAGAGAGCCCCACGTGTGTCCCACAGGAGCAAACAGGCTTTTCTTCCTAGCCTTCCAGGTTCTGCCTGACTAGGGACATCACTTCATGTGCTTCAGCTTGTCCTGCCTTAATCGACAGAGTTTTTATTTCTTTCCAAAAAAAAAAATTTAAAAAAAAATAAAAAGGAGGCAGAATCAGAAGAAAAATTTAAAACTGTCCGTTCTTTAAAAGAATGAGAGACGTTCTGGTGCGAGAGCTGGCCCAGCCTGAGTGAGAGATTTGGGCAGCCACAGCAGGCAAGGACAACCAGAGCCTGACATTAATGGGCTGGGACGTTCCCAGGGGCACACAGGGAGTGGTGGGAATTAGTTTACTGGTGTCACTTGCTATATGTTCCTCAACAATCAAAGTCTAAAGCACTGGCTCCTGCAGCTCGTTGACCTGCAGGAAATACTCCAAGCAAGCCATACTTTGTGATGGCAGTTCCCTTCTTGCTGCACCTGTAGGGGTGAGGGAGGAGTTGTTATTTTTCCTGCCAGTCAATCTGATGAGATACCCTGATCCCAGAAGAGCACCAGAGAGGTTCCACTGACTAAATTCCCATAAAGGTCCCTTTCTGCTCCCATCCCAGAATGTTTTACTGAAATACTTAAGTTCTGCAGAGCAGCTTTTTGTGTCAAAGTTGGTAGGGCAAGTCACTGCATTTGTCTGTGGAGCCTGGAACCTTCCTCTCCAGGCTGGAGAAACTTGGTGCTGGGGACAGGCACTTGCAGCATCCCCCATCAGCTGCAGCACACAATTCCTGTGAGCTTGTAGGGTGAGATTTCCTGCTCTCAGGAATGCTGGCCTGCACTAAATGTTAGAATTTTCTCAGTGTGAGGGATTTGAGGCACAGGGGTGGGGAGGGCACTGCAGCAGCACTGTTTGGGCAGGGCGAGTGGGCTGTGCCCGCACTCTGCTCCCTGCAGGGCTGCCCTAAAGCATCCCCACTTTTGGCTGCTCCAAAAGGAGATTTGTGGGGGAAGAGCTGACAACACAGATTCTGAAGGATCTGCAAGAGGAAGGTGCAGATGTCTGGCACACTGCAGGAGGCACAAAGCTTCCAATATGCCAGGCTGAGTATGGAAAAAACCCCAAAAAACCAAAACCTGGGTGTCAAAGGAAGAGGAGGGAGTGCTGAAAGATGCACTAAAGCGGGGCAAAGCAGCAGAACAGTTTGTGTGGGATATGGATCAGCCAGACAAGTGACAGGCTGCAGATACAGATAGTGCTCTCCAGTGCCTGAAGAACTGGGAGAAGGAGGGGGAACGACAGTGTGGGAGAAAACAGGAAAACTGAGAGAGGTACACCTGTGGGTCAGCGCTGAGGGAGAGGAAACAACATAAATACAGGCTAGAAAGAAAGGGAAAATGGCTTTTCTGTGAGCTAGTTCTGTGGCTGAGCGTAGATGCTGGCAGCAATAACTCAGGGGTTGGGTTCCTCCCTGCCAGAGGCAGCAGGGAAATGTGCAGGGGTGGAGGGCTCTGAATTCCTGTGGGACTCCTCTGATTGCAGGTCACAGGGACAGCCCTGGTTCACCTCCCCATTCCGGCACTCACACACCCCTGTGCTGTTTTCCCTGGATGGAAGCAGGATATCAAACACTGGAGAAATCATTCCAAGGAAACTCAGTGGTTTTAGTAGAGAATATTTTTGACTTTGCAAACAAGCCAGTAGATGCCACAGGAAAAACAAGTGTTGTTGTTAAATTATGCAAGGTTTCTGACAGGAGCAGGACTCAGGGTCACCCAAAGCTGTCCCAAGACAACTCTTCCTTGCCTGTTCACTGTACTTAGGTAATGTAGGAGGTGTTTAGTAGCCCACGGAGCAGGGAGGGGGCACCAGCCGTGGCACTGCTTGTTTCCCAGGGAGGGAGGTGCCCAGAAGCTCCTCTGGGAGCAGAAGGATTAGCCCAGAACTCTGCTGGAGCTGTGCTGGGAGTGTGTGCACCAGGGCACCTCTTCACTCGCCTCCTCCAGCCTTGGCTTTACAAAACACCACAAAAGACAGATTGCTTCTCTAATTTCTGCTTATTTATGGCCTCCACTAAAACCCCATCCAGCCACACTTCCTTGTGTGCACAACAAGAACAGGCAAATCAATAACCTAATTTAACCAAAATACAGAGCTGAACAAGCTATTCCCTAAACTCCCACATTTACCCTTCTCTGTCATGCTCAGAGAGCCTGGATTTCCTCAGTCCCTGACCAGCCCCACGAGGCTTGGCCCCCCTGGTGGCATTTACCTGGCATATTTGGTGGATGGAGGTTGGTGCTCTGTCTGCAGTAGACGAGCACTCCCCAAGTAAATGAAATCTGGCTCTTGCAGATTGCCATCTGTTTGATGCACAAATCCTGCACGTTATTTAGTCTGATACTGCCTTTTGTAAGAGGAGCTTGGCTGAAGAGGTGGAGTTGTTGTGGTTAACCCTCAGTTCGTTCCAACGCACCAGGAGCTGGCACAGATTTCACTGCTAGGCAAACTCACCTCTCAGGAAGTACATCCCTGCTAACCTTAAATTACCTGCTCCTTTCTTCACACCTCCAAAACACATTTGAAGAAGTTTACTGTGTATTTAATCAGGTTTAAGGCTCTCACAGAGCCTCCTGTAAAGACAAAGTGACAGACAACGACAGGAATCATTAACTCAGTTCCTACAGAAGGCTGAGAACCGGGTGTCACCAGGGAGCACATTCCTGGTGCAGTAATAGACGTGGGAATAGAAAACTGCAGCTCCTGACTGTGCTCCTTCCAGGTAGGTAGGCTGGAGCCCACTCCCTGCTAAGAAAAGGCAGGATTAGCTCTGTTCCCGCTTCCACGGGAGAAATGCCAGTGGCAGATCCCCCAGGTGCCCCCCTTTGGGTGAGAAGCAGAGACGTGCTGGCCTGGCTGCTTCTCCTCCCCTTCCTGATTTTATAAGGGGTTTGTTGGTGGGGGACACCCTCCTTTGGCCCCCTGGTTCCTGCTGCAGCAACACCCATGGAGGGGTGTGACAGGGTAATTCAGCCCAAAATCCGGCAGCGAGCCCAGTTCCCAAAAGGACAGGTGGGTGTCTGCAGAGGCAAATCCGCCTGGGCTCCGTGGCATGATGGGGTCTGAAGGGTGGTGTGGCTGCTCCAAACCCTGGGATCTCCTCAGGAAGCAGCAGGAGGCACCCCCAGTTGCCTGGGGTGTTTGCCCTGCCCCAGTGCTGTGCTCCAGCTGGGCTCCAGCACCACAGGGTGCTTCCAGAGCTGCCCTGACTCTTGGCATGGCTCATGGCCACAGGGGAGGGAGCCACCTCGGCTGGACACCTGCTGCGCTCAGAGGGATGCAGACTTCCAGGGAGCGCAGTCAAGTCCAAATAAAGCTGTCTGCATGGACTGTGTGCTCAGTGTAAACCTCTGACACTCGAGAGGCGAGCAGGCAGAGGGGCTTTTATTCACTGTGCTGCACCTTGCTGCTCTCAGGGAACAGCGGGGACAATTAATTGGAAAATGATCACGTTTAATGATCACGAAATTAAATAATAGCTTGAGCGAGGGAAATGCAGAGGGAAAGCAAGCACAGGGTTTGGTGCAGTTCCCACCAATGCACTTGCCCATCATCCCAGTCCCGGCCCGCCTCGAAGGGAGACTGACAATGGATCTAAATGAGGCAGGGAGTTTTTTACAAGTTGAACAAATGCAAGTTAGAGCTGGGATGTGATTCAAGCCAAGAACAGAGCACCCAAAAGAGATTTTCAGACATAAGGGAGAGTATTTTTACCCAGTCTCTGTCAGCTTGCCACATATAATTTGACCACTGGTACTTTTCTGGATTCACATTGCGGTTCATGTCCCCCAGCTGAAAGTGCACAGCTGCGAAGGACAAGGCCCAGGCTCCTGATCTGGAATGGATAATTAGAGATGGAAGTGTCTTTATCTCCCTTTGTCCAACCATATCTGGGTTTGGCTGAAGAACAAATGTTATAAAGGGAAGGCTGGGCAGGAGATGCACAAGGAGAATATTTGAGGCTGATTTCCCTAGTTTACATTCATCTGAGCTCCACTGTAAGTAAAAGCTATTATTATTTAAATAGGACATTCGTATCAGGTGCGTAATTATTTACATAATTACATGCAAAGTTATTTAAATAGCAATGTGCAGTGAAACCTCATCCCTGTTTCCTGTGGGCAGGCACACAGACAGAGATGTTGCCTTCCCCTCTCTCTGCTGAGCTCCTTCTCCCTTGCAGCTTCCCTGCTCTGTGGGAAGCTTTGCCAGGTGCTTCAGGGGTGTCCCAGCCTGAAATCCATCCTTGGTCCAAGCAGGCTCTTATTGTCTGCTGGGAGCTGCTTTCCTGTGTCTGCTGTGCTGCAAACACTCAGTTTTTTAGCCCTGGAAACTCCTATTTACACTGGCAGGAGCATCCAAGGGCTTCAGGCTCGGCAGTTATTGGTGCTTTGGGATGTCCAGCACGATTCTCAGTATTCCTCCTGCTTTTGCTTTGGCTCGATTCCATCTCCTGTTTTCCTGCAGTGGAGCATTAAATCGTCCTTCAGTGGGAATTTCACTTAGCAGCCATATTACCCTCAAACATAAACAATTTATTATTGCAAAGTCTGTTTGATCCACCAATAGAAAGCCCCTGTTCAGTATCTGGTGCACACGTCACAGGCATGTCTAAGTGATAAATAGCTGTTAGCTAATTATCATCCTTAATGACTGAGAGAGGGGAGGACAACCACTGGTTGAGGTTGTTTTCCTCAGGGGCTTTGTTTCTGTTTGGTGTGGGGTTTGGGGCTTTTGCTTGGTTTTGGGGCATTTTTTGAGGCTTGTTTTGGGGTTGTTTTGCTTTAAAGAACGAACCTGTAGCTTGACTTGTGAAATCAGGACCATTCCCAGCTCTGTGTGTGTCCTGCCAGCTCTGCTCACAGGGCATTGCCTGGCGATCAATATTCTCCTGAAAGCTTTCACCCAGAGCGTGTGCAGGAGGCAAACGCCGCTCTCGGCTGCTCTCCTGGATCTGACAGGAGAGCTGCCCTGCCTCAGCCAGCTGGTGCCTTCAGCAGTGCAGCTGTGGCAGCACAAGCTGGGAAGTGCTTCCCAAAGGCCCAGGCTACACTTTGTAATCGCTGCAGGAAATGTGGCTGCAGCCTCATGGAAATCCCTATTTCAGGGCGCTGTGTGGGGTAGCACTGCAGTGTGTGGGGTCCCACGCTGCAGTGGCCTCTCAGCTCTCCTGCCTCAGGCTGCAGTCTGAGCTGGAAGGAATCAGTCATTCCAGCCTGGGCATTTGGATCCCCCCGTGTAAACTGGTAAGAACTCGCTTTCACCCTAAAGCACCTCCGTGGACCGACTGCAGACATCCTGCAGAGGACCAAAGAAATCTGGGCATCTCCTGGGCTCAGACCACATTTGGTTAAGCTGGCAGCTGCTCTGAGCCCCACAGGGTCACAGTTGGGCTATTCAGCTCAAAGGAGATCTGCATCGTGAAAATCCCATAAAATTGGCACCTCCTTCCCAAAGCCACGGAAATCCAATGGCTCCAGGGAGGGGGACTGAGTCCAGCCAGGTCAGCTGGGAAACACAGCACACAAAAGCTCCCCTGGATGCAGCCCTGTATTGTTATCTGTGCATAAACAGGGAAGGAACAGCAGCCTCCAGCTTATTCTACAGGTAATAAAATAGCTCCAAGAAACAGCATAGAAGAGGATTAATAAAGTCAGAAATAAAAAAGGCAATTTTGATGTGTGAATCCAGTGGAGCATTTCAGTAAAATAGTTGCCTTCTGGCTTGACTTTTAGTGGCTGGAAACAGATCAGTTGTTTGCGATTAACACTGAGCTGGTTTCATTATCTGCTGCAGCTCAGAAAGTTCAGGGTTTGCTTTCTTCCTTTCTTTTTTTTTTTCTTCTTTTTTTTTTTTTTTTTTATGTGAGGAATTGCCATACACAATCACTCAACCGATGTTCAGAGGCTTCTGCCAGGAAAGGGAATTTTGGCCAGCCAAATCCCACTATTTCCCCCTGCCTTTCAAGCAGCTATTCAGGCATTCCCACAACTGTCCTAAAAGGGAAGAATTAATAGCAGATCCTTACACTGCTGTGATCAGGACTGAACAGGAGTTAACCTTGGTCCGTGTTGCTGTCGTGGCAATGAATTCCGCAGCAGTTTCCCAGTTTATAATTCCTCCTCCTCTTCCTCCTCCTCCTCCTCACAAGATGCCAGAGGGCAGAATTTTCCCATCCTGGCAAGAGCGTGTGGGGACATGGGGACAAGTGTAGGGAGGCTGTGGAGCAGCCAGGTACCCGCACACCCTCAGGGGTTAGGAAAGCATTCCCACGGAGTTTGGAAACATTCCCACTGACTTTGGAAGCATTCCCACCGACTTTGGGGAGGGCTGAGGGAGTAAAGCACATCCTTCTGGAAGTGTCCTGCAGCGCAAGGGCTGGGAAAGGAAATCTCATCCTGCTCTGCCCCAGGTGGCCATCGGTGTCCATTTAGACCTCCAGAAGGTCAGTCCAGCCCAAACTTTCTTCCATCCCGTTGTTCTGGCAGCCTCTCGCTGACCCACATTCCCCAGTGGAACAAAAGGCAGTTAGAGAAACTTCCTTCTTTCTGTTTTCCTCCTTTACTCCTGAGCCCTCACCAGTGTCCTGTTCTCACCTGGCAGCAGAACAAAAACCTGCCCCTAAGCACTTCTCCCCACAAACTGTGTTGTCTGCTAGTAAATTCCTTTTTAACACTTCCAGACTGCAGACTAAAGGTTTTAAAAATCAGCATCTTGTTATCTATAGTAATTTTTCTTGTCCTGGAAGTTTTGCCATCTTTAATCTCTTTCCTGAGCAGAGGTGATAAAAGCACCATTTAAATACAACAGGATATTTTTGGCTCCTGAAGAAAAATGTAGGGTTTATTGCAATCAAGCTCTCATGACCTGTGATGTGTTTCACCCTTGCTTTTCAAAGGCACTGCAGCACACTGGGAGCTTTCAGAGTACCCTCACCTTTCCATCTCTTTCACAGATTCTCTCCATGGGAATGATGACAGAATACTACCACTACTTTTTTACAACACTGGTAAGGAACATTATAAAGCTCTGGGGGGGAATTTCCTCTGTTTCAGAAAAGACAGCTAAAAACTTCCTCTTTTTCTAGGAGATCTCTGTTGCCATTAGCCAAGGAAAGCCCTGGAGAATGGCTGCTAACACTCCTTAGGAATATCAGGACCCACAGTTTTGTAAAGAGGAGTTTGGCCACTAACACTGGTAGTGTTTGCTAACACTTTAATGCAGTGAAAATTAATTGCAGTATGGTGATTAAGGAGAAACTGTCAGTACAGATGGACCAGAGTGAAACAAAATAAAGAACGAATGGCTTTGCACCGTGGGCACTGCTGGGTCATCACTGGAATGTCTCATTTACTTATAAAAACACAAAATCACAAATGGATAAAAATTACTCGGTAAATTTTATAATAAAAGCAAACCCCTAAGTAGTCTTTGATGGTCGAAATCTATACTTATTTCAGCATTTTTCCTATTTTTTACCTTATGTGAGCTATATAAACATAATTCAATTTGTGCTTAAGGTTCATTTGCATTGCAGACTAGAAAGGCAGCAAAGATCTGATACTGCTGGAGCAGTCCTAGAGGGCTGGACTACATCATGTGCATCAGCTTTTTCCTTGTTTTCTTCCCAAATCAAATTTTATGTGGACGTGACAAATAATTTTGAATCCAATAGACAATTCATTAGAAGAGATGTTCCTGCTCTTTGGAACGTGAAGAAGGAGCTTGAAATAGTTCTCCTTGAGGCCATTTTAACATCAAGGAAAATGGGAAATTTTAGGATTTGCTGTGGAATTTGCAAATTTGTACAATAAACAAACAAGAATCTACCAGAAAATGGTCACCACCAGCAGCAGTGTGTGGGAGATGGTGCAGAGCATTTCAGAGCTCTGGGGTTGTGGTGTCGGGAATGTTTTGGTTTGTGGTAGCAAACCATGACCAACTCATTTGTCATTTTCCTGCCCCGCTGGGACTGGGAAAAGTGGAAACGTGGAAAAGCAGCTCCAGGCTTTGAGGAGCAGTCCTCACATCTGCACTGCCTGACCAGCACAGCTCGGGATGGCTCCCACACGGTCCAGCCACCCCAAACGCCCACTCTTTTCCTGCCCTGTAAATGCCAGGCTCCGGAGCACACGGAGCCCGTGCGCACTGACACATCCATCCCCCAGCCCGGCACAGGGGAGGCGCGGCAGGGAAAACGGGATTCGTGAGCAGGCAAAGCCCGGCGCTCGGGATTGTCCTTCCCCGAGCTGAGAAGGGAGCTTGACACTGGCCAGCTAATTCCTCATGTGGGCCTGTCAGAGCTGCAGCACTGCTATGAATTAGAACGTGCAGTCTGAAAAGAATTGCATCTAATTAAAATAAAAGCTTGCTACATCTAGATTTTTATTAGCTTTTCCAGTGACCCATATTTTAAAGCTCTGCAGTTACTCATGAACAAACTCTATTTAAAAATGGTACTTCTGTCATTAAGCAACTTTAATTAAACCTAGCATTTCCACCTCCTCCATTGTTTATTTTCTAATAGAGCCCAAACTGTGATTTGCTCCTGTCTCTGGTGAGTTATTATGAGCCTTAACCACTATCTCAAGTGAAGTTAGTGCTGAGTCTTTTCATTCCAAGAAGCAGGTGTGTGGCTTGTCACCCATCTCTCACAGCTCTGGCTCAGTCAGGTTTCAAACGGGAGCAGCCAGGGTGGGCACAGGGGAAAAACCCCGCATCTGCCTTTAAAAATGCTACATGTTTGTGTTCTTGCTGGTGCTTCAGGACCTGTTTGCACTGGACCTGGAGCCCTACAGGTACAGCGGGGTGAACATGACGGGCTTCCGGCTGCTCAACATCGACAACCCGCACGTGTCGTCCGTGGTGGAGAAGTGGTCGATGGAGCGGCTGCAGGCGCCCCCCAAGCCCGAGACGGGGCTCCTGGATGGCATGATGACAGTAAGTGACCAGCCAGGGCCCACGGCCACGCTGGGAGGGGGTGGCACAGGGACAATTCCCTGTCGTGGTGCCGTCATTCGTCTCATTGCTGTCAAAAATTAAAGCGCTGCCTTGCTTGTCCAATCCTCTTCTGCACTGGGCAGTGGCAAACACAACAGAAAATCAGACTTCCCGAGCAGGTACAGGATTTATAACCTGCAGGGCAGATCTCACACGTTTGGGAAGGGAGTAGCATTTTTAAATGGGTAAAGTGCCCTTTCTCATTATTTCCCTCTCTACAGAAATTCTGGCTTTTGAGATGTAATTTAAAGATAGATAAAAGGTGTCATCAAGCCAGGGAATTAGGATTCCTCCCTAGCACTCCCCCAAGAAGGAGAGGAAAGAATAGGAACAATTACATGGACAGCATGACTCCATTCAGTCTGGCAGGGTGAAGGGTTGCCATCTCTTTGCAGTATGAGATAATGTGTCTCATGGACTGAGTGGAGCTCCAAGCGATAAGAAATAGACTTTATTGCAGATGATTGCAGGGAAAACTCGGAAATGCCTTAACATCCTGAGGAGAGATGCATTAAGTGTGCTGTCCCCGGCATTTCACACGCTGGTGCTGCTTTGGGCAGTGTCACTGTGCTCACTCATACCCAAAGCAGGGAGAAAGCTGTCCCTGGGAACTCCTGATGGGAATTCACACAGAAATCCCCCAAATAGAACACTGGGAAAAGCAAAGTTCTCACCACCCTTCCGCTCTCCTGGGCACCCCTGACTCTTGTCCTCTCCTTTGCATCTCCATAATCTCAGCGTCCTTGCTGCTCTGGCACAGCCCCGAGGGCAGCCTCTCCCTCCTGCTGGGATCAGTTCCCCATTCCCGCAGGCTCCATGATTCCCCAGTTTGATGGAGAGCTGCACCACCGCCGCATTTCATTGACAGTGAGGCTGTGACAGGCTGCACAGTGCACAGAGATCAGACTGTACATCCTGTTATTAACCTGGGATTTATCCCTTCTGCTTCGTGCTCTGCTGTTTGCCCTGAAAGCAGCTTGTGGGAAGTCAGCAGGGCACGAGAGAGACAGTTCTGAGCTCACGTCCTGCTCGGTGCCCACACTGCACCCAGGGGCAGAGCTGTTCTAGTGACATCTCTGGCTTTCTTTGCGTGGTTTAAGCAGCACAGAAAAATCAGAAAAACCAGTTCCAGGACTGACTCTGAGTCTCTTTCTCCTGACATAAAAGCACAGACATCGGGGTGAGGTGGTTGACTTTGGAACATGAGGTGACCTGTTGCAATCCTGAGCCCTAACACAGAGCCACAGTGAGGGGAGAAGTGAAAAGCCAAGGGGGTGGCACAAGCTCCCCCCTGCTGCATGAAGGGGGTGGCACAAGGACAGAACTGAGCAGCCAGGGCTGGCAGTGCTGCAGACGCTGGGGGTGCACCCAGGCAAAGCATCAGCGCTCCCAGACTGAGCAGCACAGTGAGGACAGAGGAGCCTTCTCACCACGCATCTCCTCCCACGCCTCTGGGCCCGGGACACAGGCAGAGCCAGTAAAATCCAATCCTGAGGGCCCAGTCCAGTGTAAAAACCCAGCTCTGCTGACATTGATGGGAATATTTCCGTTGATTTTGAGGGGTTTGGGGTCAGCCCTTGGTTCCCTGAGTGTGGCTGGAACGACTGTTGTGAGACAATTCACAGTGAGAACAGCTGGCATTGTCTCCTCCTGCTTGACTCATCTCTCACAATGTTTTCTGATCTCACAACTTGCTCCCATTGTGGAGCAATATTTTGGGCAGATCCTGGCAAGCACATCAAGACCAACTCCTATTCTACACTATTTTAAGATTAGTCCTTAAATTCAGATACATTTGAGCAAAACCCTCCAATACTGATGCTGTTGTAATTTACTCAGGTAAATGGCACAGACAAAGACTCAAATGTATGAATTTCCCAGAGAAATTGCATGGAAAAGAAATAGAAAATTGATCAGCTCAGTAGTTCCTATAAAGGAGTCCAGTTTCTCCTCTGCAGAATTAGTGCCTTTTTTTTTTCAGGCTGCTGCTGAATTATTCATTAGGTTTACCTGGAAGGTAATTTGTGCAGCATCATTAAGGGTGACACGGCCATTCCCACCTCACTGTGAGAGCACTGAAGCATAGTGCAGGTGAAGGTGAGACTTTTCTGAAGCGACAAAGCATGACAGAGTGTGTGATGTCAGCTTGAGGCCCTGCCTTTAAACCCACAAACCCACTCTCAAAAGAAACACAGATGCACAAAGAGCACCCAGTAATTCTGGGATCTGAATCTGTGGGGTAATATTCAAGGATCTAAGGGCTATAGTGAGGAGTTAGATGTGTGAGTCCAAGCTAATCCTCCAAAAACACACCCCAGAAGGACAATTCCCCTCCCTCTAGGACACCAAAGCACACGTTTGGCCAGCAGCTGAGATCCTCGAGGGCAGCAGGCACCTGGAGGCAGCAGATACCTGGGCAGTGGGATGTGTTCCAGGTGATCAGTGGGACTGGTTTCCCTGGACAGCAGGGCCAGCCTGACCTGTTGGGGAGGAAGCAATCCCACAAGGGCCATGAGAAGAGTGGCTCATACACCTGGGACTCCTTAAACCCCTCTCCAGCCTGCCTGGGACCCCCTGACCCCCTCTCCCCGTAGCTCCCCGGTGTAGTTTCCCTCCCAGTGCAGAAAACACTCTGGAATGAATACGAAGAATGGCTCCTGCTCCCCCCTGAGGGCTCCACGGCGAGCCCAGGCGTGGCTCTTCCCCGGGAGCAGGTGGCAGCAGGAGCAGCCCCAGGGGCACTGAGGCAGGCTGTGTTTGTGCAGACGGACGCCGCGCTGATGTACGACGCCGTGTTCGTGGTGGCCGTGGCCTCCCAGCGAGCCGCCCAGCTGGCCGTCAGCTCCCTGCAGTGCCACCGCCACAAGCCCTGGCGCTTCGGGCCCCGCTTCATCAACCTCATCAAAGAGGCAAGTGCAGAACCTCTGCTCGTGCTCGGTGTGATCCTCCCTTTGCTCCTCCGCGGCTCCGGCCGCTGCTCCCTGTCCTGGTCCTGGCTGTGCTCCTGGGTCTGGCACTCAGCACTGATGTACAGGCACAAGGCTCTGGCTTCCATTCTGCTCTTTCGAACAAACCAAGCTGCTAAACCCTGGCTGTGGCAAAGTCTCAGACTAAAACACTCTAACGCCTCCCGGGTTTTTCATTCGGGTGATGTTTGATGTGGTGGTTTGATAATTTCTAAAAATACGAGGTGACTACAACAGTTGTTCTGGAAGCTGAAAGAAAAGCGAGTCTGTAGCTCTGTCCTTGCTTCACTGTGTAATTCCAGTTGCTTTGCAGATTGTTTGATCGGTGATCAATATCCAGAAAACATTGCAGCCGGTATTTCTAAAGAAGGAAATTGCTTCCTCAAGCAATGCTCTGTCTTACAAGAATCCATGACTGACCCCGATCCAGAGATGTCCTAAAAATACGTGTTTTAGTTGAAATGCCCTCACTCTTTCAAAAGTACCAGTTTTATTTTGAATTTCAAATGGAAACCTTTCCTTTAGGGAACAGTGCAGAAATGAAAATTGGAAATTACGTGGAGCGTCCCACATACGTTTTACCTTTTCCCCACCTCAGTCCCTCCATTTGAAGAATAATTATAACGGAATTGAAAGTTAACAAAAGACTTTGTATCAGTGAATAAACCTACAGTGATGCCCTACTTATTTTGGGGGATGCTGAGTATAAAACTAAGGGTTCCTGAGGCCTAAAGCGGAATGCTTTGCCCAAGAGTAGCAGATGTGCCCCAGCAGATGGATTCAAAGCTGAACAGTGACACAGCTCTCATTTATCATGGACAAGCAGCTTCTCTTGCATGGAGTGAGATTTGGGAGCTAATTACTGATGGCCTTGCAGACAGAGTCTCTCGTGGTCAGTAAAACACTGCTTTAAATACTCTGAGAGCCTTATCTTCCTGTGTCTGTTGTGGCCAAAAAAAGGTGGTTGTTAAAAGCAGAGGATAAGGTTTAATAAGACAGTATTGCATTTCCTGTAAAGCCTAAAACAGGAGCTGGAAACAAATAGTAAATACATCTGAATTTCCCTAGTTCATGTTAGGATCTGGTTTGTTCAACAGGGATAGAGGAGCTTCATAAATTAGGGATCAGTGAATAGGTATGGAGGAAGTAAAGTCAAGGAGGCAGAGTGATAGCTCGGGCCCACATCAATATAATTTAATTTTCCTGTCTTGTGATGTGGTACTGGCATTCTGTGAAGGCATTTTACAGACTGGACTAAAGACAAATATTCAGTACTCCAGTCTAAATAAACCAGTTCCAGACAAAGACTTTGCCCGCAGTGATTCCTGCAGATGCTGGAGTTAACAAGTGCTTCAGTGGCTCCCTGCTGAGGTTTTGCATTTTATCCTGGTGGTGAAAAGCACTGAGGTCACCTCATTTGCTTTGTGGGCCAGGGCTATGAAATGTCTGGGATCAAGGCTCTGCAACAGCCCATTAAGGAGTTTTTAATGAAAATTAAATCCTTGTCAGAAGCTGTGTCTCAGTGACCCAATGCCATTCACAAGTGAGGGATGTTCTGATCTCTGAGCCCTTCTGGAGGCATTTGCAGGGATGCTCATGAGGGAAAAGGAGGTTGTTGTCTGTCTGCAGAGGGGGAGCAGGGACAGAAAGGATGATCCCACCTTTCCTGGAGGAAAAAGGAATGTAAACACAGAACGTGCTTATAATTGAATGATCAAGTTCTGGTCATGTCCCCTCTAAAGCACAAGATAAGGCCCCAGATTATGGTTGTTTTTCAATTGTCATCGAAACCAGTGTGAGCTCCCCTCGTTCAAATGCAGCCACAATGAAAAGAAAAACTGCAGAGAGAAGGAGAGGGATGCAGATTTGGCTTTGAGTGACTGTTAAATGCCCTCAAGCAGAATCACAGAGAAAAATCTCAGAGATCGAAAGAGATCTGAAGAGATCTCAGTTCCTGGTGTGTTTCTGATGAGATCCATGCCAAGCACTGAGACCAGGAGTGAGGGCAATCCATCTGCAGAGGCATCCATCAATTTGTTCTGTTTCCGACTGACAGCATCCCCAAACGCAGGAGCACAAAACATCTTGTAAGAGAACAGAACATTTCTGGTGTTTAATGGTCTCTGATTGCTGCCAGAGTCAGCATGTCAGAGTGTTTTCCTGGGACTCCAACCCTGCAGAGTGGAACAAATGAAAAGGAGAGAGCAGTGCAAGATCTGGTGCCAGAAGAGCCAGGAGCTCCCCACCTCCCCTGCTCTCTGAGAGAGGGGGGGACTCTGTGGCAGCACTGAAATCTTTGTGCAATGACTGGGAAAAGATGACAACATTTTGCTCCAAAACATGAAGTAAAATCTCTTCTGCTGCATCATTTTAGCACAGAGCCAGTGACAGGGTCTGTGGGTACTGGCTGGATTTATTCTCTGGTGCTGCAACATTCAGTTACTCCAAATTAAAACAGTTGTTTACTTTGGTAGGGCTTCTCTCAGCAGATAATTTAATATTAACACTGGACCCACTCTCACGAAAACAATCTTTTTTCTTTGTTTTACTTTTCAAAACTTACTTCTTGTCCATGCAGTGCATTTCTGCTGTGAGCCTGTTACTGGCTGTTACTTTGACCTGAAAACTCTTAATTAGGAGAGCAAACAAAACAACTTCCTGACCTGCATCCCATGGTGCTTTATTAGGAAATAAAGCTCGGCTTCCCAAGAAGACAGGGTATGGCTGAGGGTAATGTCAACAGGGATCCTCATTCCGAAATCACTTTTCAAGTGGAAAAACACTTACTTATGGAATGATCTATGCCCAGATTGCAAAGCAATTGCAGGATTGCATGCTGAGAATAAATACATATTGAATTGATGAAAATTGATAAAAAAATTACCTGTAAGGTACTGGTACTGTGACATCCCAAATCAAAACAAGCTGCTTGACACAAAGATTAAATATATTTTCTTCCATTCTGCTTTTAGTTCATTATATGTTACTTGGACAGTAGATTTGTTTATAAAAATGAGCAAGACCTATTATGAAGTGACTTTTTCTGACTTTATGGGGGATGTTTCCACATTTGCTGCACGAAACATTTTTTCAGGATATATTTTGTATATCCAGGCTTACTCAAGCACATTGCACAGGTTACATTTTCCACGTTCCCAGTCCAAAACAGCCCCACCCCTCCAGCCGTGGAAAATGCACCTTCCTGCTTCTCGCTGCATTTCCATTCCAGTGCTGCTCAGTGAAATCCCAGGAATTTTCCTGGACCTCTTCCAAGGAAAGAGGCTGTGGAGCATCATAATTCTCAGTTTATCTCCACAGATAAAGCCCTGTGCTGGCGAGGGCTGAAATTCTCTTTATTCCATCGGTTATGCCAGATTTGGAGCAGGATAATGGCAAAGTCATACCCTAACTCACTGTATTCCCTAATCCTGGGGGATCTCTGTTAATAAGGGGATTAACTGCAAGAGCTGACAAGCTGATGTGTGGCTGAGCACACATGACGATTTCCACTTCAAGGAGAAGCAATATCCCTGTCACTTCAATCTGGCAGCTCTCTTTGCAATTCCAAAAAAGCAGGGGCTTTCTCTTCCCAAAGGAAAGAAAACCAAAGGAAAATTAAACTGTTCTTGGCCAGTAGCATTTTGGTTATTATTATTATTATTATTATTATTATTATTAGTTATTATTAGTTATTATTCATTATTATAGTGGTATTGTCATTTATGGCCTTGGGAGATTTTGGTGCATAAAAGTGACCTGAGGTGTTCTGAGCACTGCAGGTTTAGGTACTCTTAGCTTTTTAAATTTTTCATTCAGGTGTCAGGTACCATCACAGCCCTCATCAGAACTTTGGGAATATTGGTTCCTTCACCCCTGTGGTTAATTAGGAATGTACATTAAATCATTAACTGATGTTCATTTTGTCTATGAACTTCTGATAATAAATAAACAGATTATAACCCCAAGAATTAAATATGTATGTAATGGGTCAGGATAATCCCAGGACAAAACAGAGTAGGCAGGAGAATATTCTTATCTTCAATTAGACTTCTCTTCTGAGTGTACTCCTCCCACGGTGAGGAGTCCCTCTGGCTGATTTCTGACCAAACTCCCATTAAAGCCAGAGCAAAACCCAGCTGATTGCTTGCCTTTAGGAAAAAGTTTCCAAATTTTCAAGTTACACTTAAACAGCAGGAGAAGGAAAAAAGAGAGAGAGAGAAAAAAACTACAGGTCTGTTCTACAAAATAAATAACTAAATCTGGTCTGTTTGGGGAATTTCTTGGGTCAGTTTGGACACCACTCCCAGGGATGCACAGGCTGGGAGTGTTTGGTGTCTGTGCAGGGCCAGGGGCTGGGCTGGGTGATCCTTGGGGGTCTTTTCCCGCTCAGGATATTCCATGATTCTGTGGTAAGTCTGGAAGCAGCCGAGCTGATTGATTCTGGGATTGAACTGTTGATTGGCTCTGGCTGGAACAGAGGCTGCTGCAGGGATTGAGCGGAGATGGTGGAGTGGAAATTGATACAAAGAGCATCTGATGGGTGGGAATTGATAAATCTCCTCTGGGCTGTTTGACCTTGGCAGCTGAGTCAGCTCCGTTCTCCTGTTGCTGTAATTTCCCATCAATCTATTGATGGGCATTGGAATCCGAATATTTAACCCCAGAGTTCAGCTTGTACTTTCCCCACACTCCTCTTCTTTTCAAGCAATAAAAACAGGGAGTTTCACAGACAAAACAGTTTCACAGTTTTCTCATTAGGTTGCTTTGTGTATTTTGGCCATGGCAGGTCCCTGGCAGCCTCCGAAGGTGGCTGAAGTTGTGTCTGAAACCTGTTCTGTCCACTCCCTCCTCAAGGCTTAGTCAGAATGGGCCTGAGCAGCTGCTCACAGTGATGCTCTTTGATGAATTACACGATCAGGTTCCAATTCAACTCTTATTATGTCCTGTAGCAGTCAATGTGTCACCAGGAACCTGAAAGTTGCTATAAATCCTGTGTGTGAAAGCATGAAATCCCATCTCTGTGATACACGCTCATGCAGCTCCTGGCTCTTCAGGAAGTTCTGCTTTGTTTCAGTTTGTTAATTAACAAGAACTCTGCAACTGCTGCTTTCTCTGTTTCTGTTTAGAAGAAATAAAATAAAAATCAGAAATTAAACTTAGAATTCAGATGGTATTTGAAGCATGTTCCTCACCATTAGGATTTAAAAATCCCATCAACATTTAACCCTTCTGAGAAACACTCCCTGGTTCCTGCTTACATTGAAGTCACATTTGGGTCATTATTTGGTGGTCTGAGTGGGACTGAAGTTGCACAAAGGCCCTGTGCACTTCTCTGTACCTTAAAATTTAAGCAGCTTGTAGCACCTTTTCCTTCCTTTAGTGCAGAGGCACAAGCACCAAAGCCTGTTTGGAAAAGTGAGATGCCATCTAAATCTCTTTCCCACAAGAGTGGAGATGGAGGCTCCTGCTGCCAGTGCCCAACAGAACACGTTGGGTGTTTATTCAGGATCATCCCTCGCTGGCAGGGAAGGGAGCACAGGAAATGCAATCGATGAACGGGAGCAAATCACCCTCCAGGAGAAACCGATCTCCAAAGAGCAGATTTTGTAAAATGTTCCATCCTTATGAATAAGAGATGGGGGCACGTCAGAGGAACAAAAAGACAGGCTGGAAGAAGAGATATTAGAGATTGAAATTCATTCATATGTGTCCCCCCCTTCTATCTTGATTATATCAGCATAATAAATAAACAAGTAATAAATAACCCTGCAAGTGTTTTGCTGTTTACAGCAGAGACTTTTGTATATTCCCAAGTCATCACAATGGAAAACCTCACAGCACGTTTGTTGAATTTATGCTTTTCCATTCTTATGTTACTTGAGTATGTTTCAAAGTCCTGCTGTTTCCACAAATTCCAAGTGCACCAGATTTGGCTGAGACACGTGGTGAGAACTCCCCAGCACCCGAGATTAAATCCTGCAGGTTCAGGGCTGGAATTCAGATTAAACAGGGAGACTCCAGTCTGTAAGTGTGGTGATTCTTAATGCAGCTTTCCTTCTGCCCTCTGTCTCCAATAAATCAAATGAGGCAAGGAACGATGTGTGGTGGAAAAGCTTGTAATTTAAAATTATATGGCTGACACACACGAAGGAACAATGCCATCATTTATCAGCAGCTCTCCTTGTAGCTTTGACCAATTTAATCTAATGGGGGAGCTCCCAAAAATAGATTATCAAAATTGTCTGCATCACTTTGTTTTATGGATAAGCACCAGCTCTGGGGACAAGATGGGGTGGGAGGGAGAGAGATCTCATTTCAAGGCAAACGGGCTGGGTGGGAAGCTCACAAGATGCAGGAAACTGGAATTGTGGAGAAAGTTCGTCCTTGCCCTTGATCCTTCTCCCTGAAGAAGGGTTCCCAGCACGGGGAACCCTCCTGGCTGTGCAGGACAAAGCCAGGCCCTGGTGCCAGCGTTTACAACAAGGATTAGGATTCACTGGGTTAGGCTGGAACAGGAAAATGCTGCTTGGCCAGACCTGCTCCTCTGTGACCCGTGTGCTGTCCTTCAGCCCCGCATGGGACTCTCCATGTCCTTACCCTGCAAAGCTTTCATGGGGTCTCTGTGACCGCCTGGGCTTCTCCTGGGAGCTCCAAGGTCCAGCCCCACAGCCTGGACAGAGCAGACTCCTGTTTTTAATTCCTCAGTGAATTCCTGTGCAGTGCAGAACTGCCCTGGCTTTGGGCAGTTCTCTCTTTCTCTTTAGTCAGTCTGTAGTTTTTTATCACTGCCAGACATGTGTAAATCAATCTGTGTAAACTGTCACAGACTTGGGCCTGGTTGCAAAATGCAAAACATATCGGAGAGAAGCTACACAACAAAAAAGGGGGGTTTTGTCAAAGCAGCAAAGCCACACATGCTTTAAAAACCCCCAAATTTGGAAGTGATTCAATGCTGTGGTGCATTTAAATTGCAGTACTTGTTATGGGTTCCAAGTAGCTCCTGCAGGGTGCCACAGGGAGGGTGTGTTTGTGTCCCCAGGCGCGCTGGGACGGCCTGACCGGGCGCATCACCTTCAACAAAACCGACGGGCTCAGGAAGGACTTCGACCTGGACATCATCAGCCTCAAGGAGGAAGGCATGGAAAAGGTAAGCAGGTCTTTGGTAGAAAAAAAACATAGCAAAAAGCTAATTTGGCAAGGGCGTGGCTCCTCAGCTTGAATCTCCTGTGATTGGGGTAAAAAACCCCACTGTTCTCAAGTGATTCGAGTCAAAGTTAAAGCAGAGCTGGGAGGATTGGGTTTTTATTTTACAGTGTGTACTGTGCATTTTGAGGTATGGGAGAGGAATCTGGGGCAGGTAACACTTACCTAATGGAAAGAATCACTTTAAGTGCACCTCATTTTCAATCCGTGCCACTGCAACTGTGAATGGTAAATTCGTATACAGAGATAGATAAATTTATATAGAAATGCACAGATAAATGGGACACGAGGGAGAGAGGAAAGGAGGTGGAGATGTTGAGAACCCTCCAGGTTTTTAAGACTGGATTGGTTCTTTTTGCCTTTCCTCAGCCCCCAGCCATCAATTTGGGCTGCCCTGGGGCTGGCTGCTGTGGGTGTCCCAAACCCCAGCACAGGTGACAGCAGCTCCCGGGGGTGGCTGCTGGCCCTTGCTCTGTGTGCTGGCTCAGCTCTGGATGGGAATTGCTGATGGGTTAATTGAGGCTTTAACTGTAATTGCTCCCACACAGCTCTCCAGACAGCTTCTCTTTTCATTTTTAATGAAGCGCTCTGTTTGTTTTTCCCTGTACCAAGGCTGCTGGCGAGGGTTCTAATCATTTATATAAAGTGTGGAAGAAGGTTTGTACACAGACAGGTGATGCCAAAACCCTTTGGGCTGGGCCTTGACACTCAACCCTTGGGTTTTGATAGTGACTCTCCTATTGCAGTTTAGAGACAACAATCTCTCTGAAAGCAGGAATTTTCCTGGCAGGATACGTTTATCTCCACTTGAGACACTGTAATTCCAGAGACTATAAAGATCTTGGCAGGATTCAGCTTTCTCACCAAAATCAGGGGGGTTTAGTTATTATTTTACTTCTTGGGAGCTGTGCTTTTCCCTTTCTTTCAGCACAGGCCCCTGGCTGCAGCAAAACCAGTCCCTTTCTCAGGTGCCATCCCTCCTGATTCACCTAAAATTTACCATGAGGGGAAAAATTACACTATTTTGGATGTGTATTGGCATCAGCTGCAAAGTCTGGTTTAATGTGCAGGGTTGGAGATGTTTTTGCCCACACAAACCCCTCAGTGCTGGCAGCGTTCGAGCATTATTGCCTCAAAATTTGGACGAGTGTGTTATTAGCTCCTTACAGCAAATAATAGAGATGATTAAGTGGGGCTGCTGCCATTCACTAACATATGGAAATTGGGACTAAGCTTGTTTATAAAAGATGTAAATTACCCCAGGAATCTCATTCCTCTTTGAACATAAGGTGCTTAAAACACAAAAGTGGGATTTGGAGACCAGCTCCACGCACGGCTCCCCTCAGGACTTACAACCCCTGGGTGCTGTTCTATCAGGAGAAGATAAAAACTGCATCCACCAAGTTTAAAGTGCTCTGCAGTCATGAGACAGGAATTTTTTATAGTGCTTAGAATTGTATTTTGTCCATGGTTCACACAGATCTCATTATTCCACACCCCTCCCTCACAGGCAGCTTAGGAAGGTTTTGGGTTTGTGCTGTTTTTGTGAGAACAGACCAGTGTAAAACACCCTCTAGAGCCCTTTCTGTGTGCTCATGAAGCACGCACACACTTAACAGCCCAGTTTAACCTCCAGTGGATCAGGCTGAGGCACAAAGGCCCTCTCCCCTCGTTCCTGGGGCGTACATCATCCCCTGACACGCAGAAGCAATCTCCCTTTTGACTGCAGGCATCTCCTGTTCTGCTGAACTGATTTAAAGCCAATTACAGCTGGTTCAGAGCAGGGGCTCGCTGGGAAGGGCACATGACACCTCTCAAACTTGTCACTAAACTGCAAAGCACCCCCTGGACTCCCCCCAGTGATGTCCTAGCTCGGCCCCATCCCTCCCACGCCCCCGGCAGGGCTGCCCTGCGGTGCCGTCCCTTTGCCCCGGCGTGCGGTGCTCTCCTGCCGTGTTCTGTGCGCTCTGTGGCTGTGCTGCTCCTCGTTCTCACGGTCCTTCCCCTCCTTCCCTGCTGCCAGCCAGCAAACACATTCCAAGCCAGTAACGGTGAGCAGAAGGGCTCGCCCACCCTGGTGCAAATCCAAGGACACTGGATATTTACTGTATTCCCGGTTCAGGCTGTCATAATAGCCAACATTTTATCTCCTTTGTAAATTTGTGTTCTTTCCAGATCAGCTTCCCAACCTGATCTAGTTTTGGAAACCGAGGGAATGACTGAAAAATGCTTGGCATAAGCTTTTTCTATTTTTTTTTTTTTTTTAATGGCATGGCTGTCCCCATAAAGAATTTGGAAAATAAAAGTTTGTGAAAGGCAAGAGCAGTGGCACCCGGGGACACAAACCCTGAGTTTGTTTGAAATGGTTGTGCTCTCCACAATGCCCAGCACAAACCAAACTGCCTGAGCCAGCTCCTCGCCTGGAGCTCCTCACATCAGCCCTCAGCCAGGCTGGGCACCAAAATCCAAGGGCAAAAACACTGGAGATGCATCCAGACTGCGTTTAAGGTGGGTAAATATTGAGCTGAATCAATCACGTGGTTCTAATTTCTGCCCCCACAAGGCGTAGATCCAAATCCGCTGAAATCACACAGATCTTCCCCGGAGGCTTTGAACTGGGCAGTAAACACTGGAAGTTTTCACTGTCTCTGGGGCTAGAAAGGAATTTGCCTTTGGCCACTGATGTTTGCTGAACAAATGTGTGAAATGGTATCACCTTGACAGCTCTGGCATATGCAGGAGTGCAGGAATGACAGAATAATCTTTGCTAAACCTGCTGAAGGCACAGGGCAAGCAAAAGGCCAGTGCATCCATCAGTCTGCTCCAGTGTAGTTATTCAGGCTTTTAACCTGTTCCATCAGAAGAGAGAGGTCTTGCCACGTGTCTCAACTTCGCCATTGAGAAAATTTTTTAAAAATCATAAAAATAGACATTTGACATTTTCTTTAGCAGGGAGCAAAGCCAACGTGTTCCACTTCAGTAGCCAGTTGGCCACCCCAGCACTGCACTGCCAAGCTTTGTACTCTCCCTGCTCCTGGGTTTGCACTTGTGCATTTTGCAGTCGTTCCCTGGGGTTTCTGAACCAGCCCTTGGTGTTGCTGCCTTTCTCCGGGCTCCTGCCCTCCTCCAGCACTCAGCCCCTTCCTGAGGTGGCCAGAGCCCCGAGGCCGGTGCTTTAGGGCTTTAGGGGATGAGGGCAGCCTCTCACCCGCTCTCCTCTGTGCAGATTGGGGTCTGGAACTCCTACAGTGGCCTTAACATGACAGACAGCAACAAGGACCGGTCCACCAACATCACGGACTCCTTGGCCAACCGCACGCTCATCGTCACCACCATTCTGGTAAGGCTCCCCAGATCCTTACATTTAGGGTCAGGATCCACACACCCATCCATGAGGTTGACTCAAAAACACCCCACTGCCAGTGGAAGACTCCCAGGAACCTCTGCCTCCAAAACTGTTTCACTTTCTCCAGGGTTTCAGAGACGAACCCTGTGCACTTTTCCTCCCAGGAGAACGAACACACACAACCACTCAGCTTTGCACTCAGTGCTTATACATCCTCTGTTTTACTGAAAATGAGACAAAGAGGGCTGAAAGGAGGTGGCAAAGAGCAGACAGACAGATTGAGTCATTGTTCTTACTGTGAGGAATGGAAGAGGTGTAACTGCGTACTGGGGAGCTGCTCTGCCTCGTGCCTTCTGCCTGCCCAGTAATGCCACCTTTTTTCAATTGCTCTGCCCAATCCCTCAGGAGGAGGGAAAAAGCTCAAAGGGTCCCTGCTACACTACTTGTCTATTGCCAGAGGTGTTTTGCCACATTAAACTGCTTGCCCAGATCTTCTTCTATCCAAAATCCTGAGAAAGGGAAAGCAAAAATGCACTTTGAAGTCTGCCTGTGCTGTTCTCCATTCCCTCTTTGCTCCATTTGAAGATTGTTCTCAGTAAAGGCTTATTTTTCACAAAATATAAAAGGTTAGGTTCCTCTTACGTTTTATTTTTCTGTTATTCAGGATGCTCTCTCCATCAGTATCCCTTCCTGTCCCTTGGAGTGGGACAATGTAGGGTCCAGACCTTGGGTCTGAGTTTGGAGCTGCTGGGCACAACTGGAATTAAAGCTCCTGGGAGCCACAAATAGTCCATTCCACTGAAAATTAGGGCTTTTATGCTCACCACTAATTCATTCAGTGAGTTTGTTAACACACCTAGAACAGCTTTTAATGCACAGGGTAAATTGCTGGTTTCCATCTCCTCGCAATCCCTTTGGAAAACATTACTGTCACGTAGAGAAACGGATCTACTCCAAAGCAAGCCTCACGTCTCTCGCTGCCTGTCTGCTGTCCTTTCCTGCAGGAGGATCCCTACGTGATGTACAAGAAGTCTGACAAGCCCTTGTACGGCAATGACAGATTCGAGGGGTACTGCCTGGACTTGCTAAAGGAGCTGTCAAATATTTTAGGCTTCATCTATGAGGTCAAGCTCGTTTCTGACGGCAAATACGGAGCCCAGAACGACAAGGGAGAGTGGAATGGGATGGTCAAGGAACTCATAGACCATGTAAGACTGAACCCTTCTCTCTCTCTATTCTCCTTTCACCTGGGCTATTTTAGAATGAAACCTTTGCTGTGGCTTTCTCTTTTTGGAGCCACTGCTGTGTCTCTTGTGCCACCCATCAGAGTAGGAATGTCTGAGTGAACAGTTTGCAGGTGTTGGGGGGAACCTCCATCCGTGGCCGTGTCCCAAATTTCCCCTGCCTTGTAAAAAGGGGAAATGGAGTGTCACACCCCCAAAATACCCTAGAAATGTTAAATTTTGTTGCATTTGAGCCAAATCTGGTGTATTTTTTAATTCTTGGGGAAGAAATGGAGGGAATTGCGGTGGGCTTGCTGAACACGAAGGAGATGAGTGTTTTCCCTTTTGTGTTCCCAGAAAGCTGACCTGGCTGTTGCTCCTCTCACCATCACCTATGTCAGAGAGAAAGTGATTGACTTTTCCAAGCCCTTCATGACGCTGGGGATCAGTATCTTGTACCGGAAGCCCAACGGGACCAACCCCGGCGTTTTCTCCTTTCTAAACCCTCTCTCCCCGGATATTTGGATGTACGTTCTCCTGGCCTGCCTTGGAGTCAGCTGTGTCCTCTTTGTCATCGCCAGGTAAGGCCAGGACAGAGTTCTAGACGCACCGACAGCCTCTCCCCTGGCAGGTGTTGGAGGGGCTCTGGAGTACAGGGGTATCAAACCATCCTAAGGGGGTTATCCAATCCTAAAACCTTTCTGCAAAGGCTTGGTATTTTCTCATCAACACTGCTGTCCCTTTTGTGTATTGCACTGAGGTTTTGCTTTCCCTAAGGGCTGTTCCAAGAGAAATATCCAACGGGATGCATCAGGAGGCACCACCCCAGCAGACGTGCTGAAAAGCAGTGTGTTACTTGCATGTAGGCATTTCCCTTTTCCACTCACGGTGCACACAGTTCAAAGGTAAAAAACCCAAAAGGTGAACCTAGTGTTGCTGGAGGTCCAACCTTAGAGGTCCTTTCCAACTGAAATTGTTCTGTGAATTACAGGAGGAGAGGCCAGGGGTTAACTTCCCGGGGTGGGCTGAGGTGAAGGAGGAGCCTATCCCTCCCTGGCAGCTGTGGGGCTGTGTACAATTACTCATGACTTCCCACAGGCTCCTGCAGTGCCTCACTGTACCATAAATAATAACTCTACTGTACACACGCCAGGACCTCAGTCATGACTAGTCTGGGATCTGCTCCACTCCGACAGACTGACTTTTCTGCAGTTGTGTGCCAAGACTGAAAACATCCCCCAGCCCTCTGCACCTCAGAGCAGCGGAAGGGAACACAAACGCTTTCCTTGAGCTGATGCTGGAAAGCACTGCCTGGCTGCATTCAGCTGCATGGGCTGAAGAAGTGAAATTGTGTTCATGTTAATTTGGATTTATACATTTTTAGCTAAGCTGTTCTTGCAACCCACATCGAGACCTGTCCATGTCTCCAAATACATCAAGATTTCTGTAAGATTTGCAAAGTGTTTCAGAGAATATCGGTTGGTTTTAATCACCCCAGAAACCAACCACTCCTAAGCGCTGCCGCAGTAAATTAAATGGTTACCCACATTTTGACATCAGTTCCTGGAAAACAAATACTTGTGAATAATTTTCACGGACTGGTATAATCCTCCTGTCGTTTCTTTCAACTTTTCAGCAGCTGGATAATTTCTCATTTGTCTCTGAGCCTTACGCAGCCCTGTCATTGTTACATTAATTTTTAAACTCAAGCACCGACGTTTTTATCACGGTGAAGGGTTGCAGACTGGTAAATCTCTGTCCCAAGTACACTGCCAGTGGATGAACGTGGTGTTTTCTGCCAAAATTCCCCTTTCTGCTAATGCCATGTCAGCTGTGCTGTTACGTCAGTGAAGGTAGAGCCAAGTAGCTGAGTCAATAATGTCACACAGAGCCTGTGGAGAAAGGTGCCTGGGTGACCTTGAGCATCTCACCTTTACCAGAAACCTCGTCACAGCTGCTGCTGAAGAGGGAGAAAACCACGGGGAAAAAAGGCCAGGAAAACAGAAGGTGTGAGCAGTGAATTCTGCTGAACTGTAAACCAGAGCTCAGCACAGCAATAGGAACACGAGAAGAAAATCAGCTTTTGTTCCGAGGTGAAAAGGAGACAGACACCCTGCTAACACATTGAAATACATACCCAGGGCTAGAAAAACCTTTCCAGTCTGGAAGACAGAGCTTTGCTGCCAGAATTTCATGGCCACTTTCTAGTAGTGGCTCTCTTGCTCTTTCTGTGATGGAGACACTTGTGTCCAACTCACTGAATGTGGTGGTTTTCTGAAACCCTGCAAAATCCCAGCCTTGGCCTTCCCAGGCAGGTCAGGCAGAGGGATTTATTCTTCTTCCTGCCCTGTGTGAACACTGTGGGTGGAACTCGTCACTCCTAGGGCTGTTGGCAACCTACTGGTCCTAATTCAGGGTGTCCTGCTAGGGATGGGTTTCCCTCTGTGTGCATGGACTGAGTTGGGAACAGTCTGGCCACCCCACAACACCTGCTTCCATTATTCCAGCAGAAATCCGAAACCTAACTTGGGGATTGCTTTTCTTGTGACAGGTGCATGCAGAACTGTTGTAACTTGATCCTGAAAACTTTGTCTTTTGTCGTGATTTTTGCTACTCTCGTTCTGGGTATTGTGCAGCTGATGGCATCCTAAGCTACATCCTCTCCCAATTAACGGGTTCATTATTACCAGATATCATTACTCCAGCTAAGCAAGGCACTCCGCTTGCAACCGTGCATAAATTCAATGCTTAATTATATTGTTGCAACAGTAATTAGAACGTTGGGTGAGGTTGTCAATTAGAGCTGCATTCACAGGCTCCGGGAGGAAGCACTGGGGAGCCAGAGCGGGCACCCTGAGGAGGAACGGTCCCTGGGGTGCTCCTGCTGGCCGTGTGCTTAGCCCAGAGCTCTTCCAGGGATGCCTCTGCCTCTCCCCACGGTGCCCGTCCCGCGTCCCTGTGCCTTTGGGAGCTGCTGCTGCTCCCAGAGCTGGGAGAGCTGGGCGCTCCTAGGGCCCGGGCTGTGGGGCTGGGCCCTATCCTGCAGAGTGGGACTCCATGTCCCGCTGGGGCCTGCCAGCTCGGGGTATCCAGTGATTCTGGGAACGATGGGCAGCTGCTGCCGCAGGGAGAGCACATCAAGCACCCCCAGACAGCGAGCTCTGCTGCCCTGAGAGGGCTGCTGCTCCTTCCTTATTCCCAAAACGCTTCCCAGGAGCAGCCCCGTGGCTCCCAGCAGTGCCCCGTGAGCAGGGCAGGGAGGAGAGGAGCAGCAGCCCCGTGCCAGGCCCAGCACTGTGCCATCCATCGCTGCACAGCTGCTCCACAGCTGGCACAGGGCGGTGACGATTTCCTGGGGACAGCCCCTCATCCCAGGCTGTCCTTTGCTGGATGTCCCGGGATCAGCCCTCATCCCAGGCTGTCCTTTGCTGGATGTCCCGGGCCAGCCCTCATCCCAGGCTGTATGTCCTGGGGCCAGCCCCTCACCCCAGGCTGTCCCTTGCTGGATGTCCTGGGGACAGCCCCTCATCCCAGGCTGGATGTCCCGGGCCAGCCCTCACCCCAGGCTGTCCCTTGCCCGTTCCCTGCGTGGTGCCGTGCTGGGGAGCGCTGCTCAGCAGGTTTGCTGTGTGTCCTCTGCTCGATGTTTACAGACTGTTTCTGTTGACTGCCACAGGTTTACACCATACGAGTGGTATAACCCCCACCCGTGCAACCCAGACTCAGATGTGGTGGAAAACAATTTTACTTTACTAAATAGTTTCTGGTTTGGAGTTGGAGCTCTCATGCAGCAAGGTACACCGGTTACACTTCGGTCTCGCACACGTCCCACAGTCTGCTCAAGGGCTTCTGTGCTGGTAAACTCCACCCTCTGTAAACGCAGCATGTACTGTAAAACCTGATCTCACACACCCAGAGTAGCAGAAGGGAACAAAGCCATGTGCCACTGCCACAGGGGAACCTGTGCAACCCCAGCCTGGGGGAAGGAGGGCAAGTATCTGAGAGAAGGGGGAGCAGACAGGACCACACGGGCGTTCTGCAGCTGAAATGTGAATTAATTGCAAGGGGGATATGAAGTGCTTCATGCTGAAGCTGAGTTGATTGGTATAAGAGGTTTGGCAACAGGAAAATGTTGGGCTCCATCCCAACACAAACAGCCTTAGCTGCCCTAGAAGAACTGTTCCAGCTGCCAAACAAGGAAAGATGCTCTTTCTCCAGAAGGGTTGTTGAGTTCGTAGGCACTTGTCAAACTTGTTTAAAACCAACACCAAACCCTTGTTTTCTATGGCTTTTCTGCAGGTATGAGTCCCATCCCTCTGTAAATGCATCCAACCCCAGAAGCCTTAACTTAACCCAGTCACAAGGCCCCGTTGCTGATGATTTTGGAAAGAGCTGACACTTTACTCAGGTGCCAAGGAGGGGCAGTGAAGCTTACTCCATGTGGGAACTCAAATAGACCTGTGTACTAAACACATTTGTTTATGGCATTTATGTTCTAAGGTTTCCAATTAAATCACTTTTCACCAAAACTGGGCTCCACTGAAAAGAGAGAAAATGTTTTCTGACAAACATTTCGAGTTGAATCAAAGCTGAACAAAAAAGACCCCACTCCACGACCACCAAAAAGGCAAAGCCCAGCAGTACCTTGGTATTAAATTCCTAAACATTTAAGTAAGGAATGTAAAACCATCTCTGCAGTCATACAGGTACAGTTTATTCTTTCCTCTTTAACAGACATGAGTAGCAGTAAAAGAAATTTAAAAGTAAAGAGGATTTTTTTCCTAGATATGGTAGAGAATAAAGTTTGTATTGTACTTAAGATGCACTTGCTTTTAATGGTGCATTATTGTATTGAGAGGATATAGAGCTTCCCCACAGAAATTGCTTTGAAGGAGGTTGGATGAAAGAAGAGCACTTCTGCTTTGTTTTGGAGCTTTTTGGTTTTGTTTTCCTTCCAATCTGTCAGTAAAGCACAGGCTGAGGTTTTACAGTATCGGGCAGGTGTGTGTACCTAACTGTGGTTGCCCTGTGTGTGAAAGTGCCCCAGGATTCTGTGTTTCCTGTCCTGCCTTTTTTGGAGTTTACCATCATCCACAGCAAACTGTGGGATGCAGTGTCTGCTCGTTACCACTACCTTGGGTACATGACAGTCAGCCCCAACCAGACTCTGCTTGTCTTTTAAGAAGATTCAAAACAAAACAAAAGAAAGAGAGAAAAAGAAAGAAAGAAAGGAAAAAAAAAAACAACAAACATTTGTAAGGCAACACAAATGTTTCCGTGTGCAAACTTGTGGTGTGATTGTCTGTGCATCATGGTCACGTGAAGAGTTTGGACATGATGTGAGTGGTGGTGGAAGTCTGGGTCTAGCGTTGCGCTCCTCCTCCTTGGCAGCAGCTGCTCGTTATGCTTGACTGGAAGCCACTTGTGATTAAATTTTAAAATATGATGATCAGACTTTCTCTTTTCTACAGAGCGTGAGCAAAGTCTGGATCAGGATTGGCTGTCATGTCTGCCATAAAAAGGCACTAGAGAGACTTCAGCAAGTATTGTCTCTGCCCCTGAGTCTTGCTGGCAACATTTTGATTTAGATGCTGCTTCCCCTGTTTTTCCCCTGGAAGTCTCAGATGTGTTTGCATCCTCTGAAAGCATCCAAACAGGGCGCATTTCATCCAATCCATCCAGGGAAGCTGTCACTGTCAGAAAGGAGAGCTGTCCCTCGGAGCCCAGCTCAGCCAGGGACGGGGCAGAGAGCACCAGGGTGGAGCAGGGGGATGGAGCAGATCCCGGGCTGAGCCCACAGCCTGGGCAGCAGGAAGGGGGGATTCTGCCCCTGTGCCCCTCAGGTGAGAGCCCACCTGCAGAGCTGCCCCAGCCCTGGGGCCAGCAGCACAAGGACCTGGAGCTGCTGGAGAGAGTCCAGAGGAGGCCCCGGAGCTGCTCCAGGGCTGGAGCCCCTCTGCTCTGGAGCCAGGCTGGGAGAGCTGGGGGTGCTCACCTGGAGAGGAGAAGGATCCAGGGTGAGCTCAGAGCCCCTTGCAGGGCCTAAAGGGGCTCCAGGAGAGCTGGAGAGGGGCTGGGGACAAGGCATGGAGGGACAGGACACAGGGAATGGACTCAGATTGACAGAGTAGTTTTAGATTTGATATTAAGAAGGAATTCCTGGCTGTGAGGGTGGGGAGGCCCTGGCACAGGGTGCCCAGAGTAGCTGTGGCTGCCCCTGGATCCCTGGCAGTGCCCAAGGCTGGGCTGGACAGGGCTTGGAGCAACCTGGGATAGTGGAAGGTGACCCTGCCCATGGCAGGGGTGGCATTGGGTGATCTTTAAGGTCCCTTGCAGCCCAGGCCACTCTATTATTCTGTGATAAACTTTCTGCTGCCCCAAGGCACTTGGAAAGGTGGACACTGGAATAACCATGGGAACAATGAGATGCTGCCCCGCTCAGCCAGGAGCAGGGGTTGCTCTCACCTCCCCAGAGCAGTCACTCCGTGCAGAACCACCAGGCTGTGGTGCTCTGAGCCCACTGAACTGAGCGTGTTCTTTCCCACAAACATCACTTGCTGCAGGAAGTCACAGGAGGTTTGGCACCCACCCCACCAGCGCAGCACAAGGGATTTTCCATCCACTCCCGAGCAGCGCTGGCACGTTCCATGTGTGTGGCACAGCATCAGGGGCCAAGTGCAGGAATTCCATTTGTACGGCCGCCTAAGCCTAGAAGCAGGAATCCCTTCACGGTGACCTGAATCAGCACAGCTTTTGCAGTTCAACCCCAGCACAGAAATAGAGAGCAACATGGAAATATTTCGTTGTAAAAAAAAAAAAAAATCTAAAAAGCATGAAAGTACAGCAGAACCCCAATCACAAACCCAGACAGAGCCACAGCTCTGGAAACAACTCCTTTTGTACTGGAAAATTTCAAGTGAGAGTTTTTGCCTTCAGACTGCTCTCGCTGCTTGGCAGTTCTGTCAACACACTCCAACCCTTGGGCTAAGCTTAGCTCTGACCTTTAAGAGACACAGCTCTGTGTTTACAAAGCCAGCTCCAATCTGTTTGCTGGTTGGTGGGGAAGGTTTTACCCTTTCAGTCTCTGCCCCAAAAGTCACACTCAGAGTTTTTGCAAAGTCTGAAAACCTTCTCTGCTGAAATTTCTTGCAGAACTCATTGAACAGCTGGGGAGACATAATATGTCTACGTGTTTTTCCAGTAATAAAAATACGTTTGTGACATCAAAAGCTTTAGCCCTGAGCACTCTGTTCACAGGCACTTAAGTATTTTCTTAAGTCCATCCCTCATCAGCAAAATAATTATGCAAAAACTTAACTTTGAAGTCAAAAGTCCTCAGGTGGCAGCCTAAGAGCTTTACTGAACCAGGTCCTTGAATCCCACATTATGGACAGAATTCAGTGGGGATGGGCCCCAAAAAAAGAGCAGAAAATTTGTCTCAGAGTGCTTGGAAACACCAGTATCTCTGTGGCTGAGATGGAGGTTATCTGAGCTGCCTGAAGCCATTTCAGTGCAGGTAACACGTGCTGCTCTGTGGGGATTTCTGGCAGTGGCAGACACCTGCTGAAAGCTGTGCAGCAATAATGAGTGTTAAACACACTGCCCAAAACTTTGCATCGCCCTGAAGATCCGAGCCATGTGTCCATCGACCCTCTGGTTTCTCAAATTGAGAGAAATGCGGGGGCTGAGCTGAGGTTCACTGGGGGCCACTGGAGCTGCACTGATCTCCCTGTTGGTGCTGAGATGTGTCAATAGGAGGCACAGGGCAGGCTCCTCCCATGAGGTATTTCTGTCAGGTAGCTGTGAGCACAACAGAGTTTGCTAAAGAGCTCTGGTTACAAAATCAGTTGCAGTGTACGGGCACAAAGGGACTCCAGAAGCAGACACAAATACCAGAGTAGCTTGCTGGGGATGTACAAGGTTAATATTGCAAGGATGGTTAGCTCAGAGAGGTAAGGGGGCTCAAGGGTAATTCCATTTGTCATGTATCATGGCACACATCCCCTTCCCGGTGTGTTACCATTATAAATGTCAGCTGTGCATCTGTGAGATTATTGTTGAAATCATTTTATCATGCTACAGCTCATAAAAGCATTGTGTGCCTAAAACCAGTCTGTGGTCTCAGGAAAGGCATCCTTCAGCCTCATTTTAATATTATTGTCTTGGTGGTGTTGTAACAGGATCAGAGCTGATGCCCAAAGCTCTTTCCACCAGAATAGTTGGAGGAATATGGTGGTTTTTCACCTTAATCATAATCTCATCCTATACTGCCAACCTGGCTGCCTTCCTGACCGTGGAGAGGATGGAATCCCCCATCGACTCAGCGGATGACCTGGCAAAGCAAACCAAGATAGAGTACGGAGCTGTCAGGGACGGATCCACCATGACCTTCTTCAAGGTAAGGCAGCCCCGGGAGGCGGAGCTGCAGCATCCCGAGGGGTTGGAGGGGTAGGGAAATACACAATTCACCCAAACCCAGGGCCACAGCATCCCGAGGGATTGGAGGGGTAGGGAAATACACAATTCACCCAAACCCAGGGCCACAGCATCCCGAGGGGTTGGAGGGGTAGGGAAATACACAATTCACCCAAACCCAGGGCCACAGCATCCCGAGGGGTTGGAGGGGTGGGGAAATACACCAGGTACCCACAGCCACGGTGGAGCCTTCAGCAAGGAATGTAAAACCAGGCAGGTTTCCCCCAGGACACGTGGAAAACCAGCCTGGCACTGAACTGCAGTGAGGAGCAAACCCATGTGCCTTTGATGGGAGCCAGGGCATGGACATGGGGATATCCTCCTCCAGTTGGGATCCTATCTCCTTGCAGCCACCTCACTAAAAAGCGGCTGGAAAAGTCTGCTTCCCCTTCTGAAAGTCACATTTGCACTGCGGTAATTCTGCAGGAAAATGCAAGTTTGTTTGTCCCTTTTTCTAATGCTGCATGGTCAGTATTACCCAGACCATCAATACAGGGGCCACACACACATCTGCAAGTGACAGTTTTCTGTGGCTAATTGTTTGGTATAACTGTGATAACTGTGTTCTTTGGTTTTTTTTTTTCTTCATTATTAGTATCAATTATATACAAAATGGGTAATCTCATAAAATGTCAGTGTAAAAGCCAACAAGCTATAAATACAGAATACATGCACAAAAATCCTGTGACAGTCAGAATTAATTAGCAGCTTCATCAGCAGTCTCAGCAGGGAAGCCAGGCTCAGGATGAGCCCGGACCAGGCTTTTCCCTGTGGCATCTGAGGATGGTGTTTATGGAGCCCCACACGCAGAGCCTTGGAAGGGGATGGGACTCTGGGGGAGCAGCACTGGGGCAGAACAACATCTGTGCCACGCAGAGCTGCCCCAGCCTGACCCTGCCCTCCCTCAGCCACGAGCCCTTCTGAGGGAAAAGGGAAAATGCTCACCCAAAATGTTCCAATCGTGGGAGATCTGGGGGTCCAGAGGGGGCCACAGACAGGATGAGGGGTCTGGAGCATCTCTGATGAGGAGAGGCTGTGGGAGCTGGGCCTGGTCAGTGTGGGGAAGGGAAGGTTGAGAGGGGATCCCATCAATCCACACAAATATCCCCTCAATCCACACAAATATCCCCTCAATCCACACAAAGGTCCCCTCAATCCACACAAAGGTCCCCTCAATCCACACAAATGCCCCCAAGGGCTGTCAGAGGATGGTGCAGACTCTGCTCAGTGGTGCCAGGGACAGGATGAGGGGCAATGGCCATGAACTGAAACACAACAAGTTCCACCTCAGCCTGAGGAAGGATTTCTGTCCATGGAGGGGGCAGAGCCCTGGAACAGCTGCCCAGGGAGGGAGTGGAGTCTCCCTCTCTGGAGACATCCCTACAATCCAACTTCCTGTGCCAGCTGCTCCAGGTGACCCTGCCTTGGCAGGAGGGGTTGGACTGGGTGATCTCCAGAGGTCCCTTCCAACCCCAACCATCCCGGGATCCCGGGATTCAGTGTAGTCTGTCCCTGCTGCTGCTGCCAAGGGTGAGCTGCCCCTGCCAAGGCTCTCCTGTGGCTGAACAGAAACCTCTCCTTGCTGAAAGAAAGACACCAACTACAGCATTTTGCCATAGTCAGCTCCTGAAATGATGAGCTGACATTTCCACTGAGATGGAAACCCACCTGGAGATATTCCTGTCAGGCAAGCTCTGGATTCTCCTCTGGCTCTTCCATGCCCAAGCATGCTCACTGCCATTGATATTCTGAAGTAAAATTTAGCTTCAGAGACAAAACTTCAAGACCTGCTGCATCCCAGTGTTTTTAGAGGAAATAGGTCCTGAAGCTCAACATGAGAAGTTCAGAACAAATTTCCTAGAGCTGTTTCCAGTTTCACACTGATTTCTTTTTGCACCATTAATCCCTCGGGCAGAAACATGTAGGCTTCAAAGCACGTAAGCTTCTAAAGGAGAACTTCCAGACAAGGTGGTTAAATATTTATGCACTACCTGTGCCAGCTTATTTGTTCCTGAAGTACATGTGCACAAAGCACAGGGGAAGGACAGCACAGAACCTGGGGATGGATTCCCTGGCACAGTGAAAATGCATGAAAAATGCAACGTATCACACTTGCAAACACTCAGTGTTTTATCGAGGGTGCTATGATTTTTATTACGGAAGCATCTCCAGATCCTCACAAGATCAGGGGTTCTTTGCCCTGTCCAAAACTTGAAATAAAAAATCCCTGGAGTAGGTCTCTGAACAAAGCCAGATACTTCTGTCTGCAGAGGAAGGCTCTGACTTTGCCTCCCTCAGACGGGGAAATGCTGCAGATCTCCTAGAGCTAAGTGAGCACACACACCCCAGGGAAGGGCCAGGGAGCTGGGAGCAGGAAGGAGTGCAGGCAGCAGGAGGGAGTGCAGGCAGAGGGAAGGGAGTGCAGGCAGCAGGAGGGGAGTGCAGGCAGCAGGAAGGGAGGGCAGGCAGAGGGAAGGGAGTGCAGGCAGCAGGAGGGGAGTGCAGGCAGAGGGAAGGGAGTGCAGGCAGCAGGAGGGGAGTGCAGGCAGCAGGAAGGGAGTGCAGGCAGCAGGAGGGGAGTGCAGGCAGCAGGAGGGAGGGCAGGCAGCAGGAATGAGTGCAGGCAGCAGGAGGGGAGTGCAGGCAGCAGTTCCTCCATTCCACCCAGGGCACAGCACCGTTCCAGCGCCTTTGCTGTAACATTCCAGACCCCGCCTGTTTTCTGGGAGCTGTCCTGCCCCCGGCAGTGCTGGAGTGCTGGGAACCGGGAGAGGGAGAGGAGGGATCGGCACCAGCAGCACAAACCCCCTGAGGGAGCGTGGCGCAGGGCTGGGGTGCCCTGGGGAGGGTCATTTCCTCAAGTGCTTTCTGTGCTGCGAGAGGTGATCTGGCAAATCAAATAGACTAAAGCCAAGGAATGCCCACAGAACAGATTTTCTCAGACCAACATTTTTTAAAGGAAACCACAGCGTTCCTCGCTGTGGAGGGGACAGGAACAAGGGAGTGACACACAGGACATGAGGGGCAAAGCCCAGACCCCTCTGCTTGTCAGGACTGTGAGGGACACACGCGGGAAGAAGGATTTCTGGAGCCATCAGGCACAGAAAAAGATGCTGGCACAAAGCAGACTCTAAAGAGCTTTGATTTAGGACTTTGTGCTCAAAGTAGCAGCAGGAAGACCCTGGAAGATGGGATTACCCATCCTGCTGGATGGGATGGAGATCGGGAAGCATATTAGAAAAGCAAGGTCCTCCCACTGCTTTCCTGAAGCATTTATTCAAGCTGCCATCACTTTTAGTGAGTGGTGTCTGTAATGTCTGTACTAACCCCTGTGATTGTCACTGGTTTGCAGTGCCTAGCACCAGTGTCCTTGTTGCAACAGTTTCCCCAGAAAAAAAATATTCTAAAGATGGAATATTTTTCAAGGAAGTCACTTTTCTGCAGTGACTTTTAGCCAGGCAGTGGGGGCAATGAAAACAGAAGCAATTGGAACTATTTGTGGGGGGGAAATGGAGTTCTGACTTTGAAAGGAACCTCAGAATCAGCCTCAGAATCAGAGATCCCAGATCTGGCCAGAGCAGATGAAAATACCCCAAAACCAGGGCCTGGGCAGCTCAGGACAGTTCAGCCTTGCAGGAGGGCAAGCCAGCAGCACCCCAGGCAGCACTGCCCATCTGTGGGCATGGCCAGATCTGGGGGAAGTCCAGCTGAGGGCAAGATGTTTCCCATCGCCAAGCAGTGACACACATTTATTTCTCCAGACTGCTGCCCTGCTCTGTTTCCAGCACATCCATAAATCTTCCATCGCTGTCTTGCCCCTCCATGATAACAGCTCTCAATCCTGTGTTGCAGCTCGTGCCAGCTCCTGCCTTCTAAAGTGCAGATGTGTTTCCGCTGAAACTAATGAAAATTCAAAGGGCACATTTGGCACAGGATCTATCCTGAAAAAAAATGGGAGCTGGCAAGTTGAGAAGCCAAGATCTTTCTTGCAAACTCTTCTGAACAAGGAATACATCCTTCCAGTAAATTCACTGTCAGACTCAGTCTAGTGCATAAACATAGCATCAATTTCAAAAATATTCCCCACTGAGCAGTAAAAATTGTTTCTACTTGTAAAGAGCCACTTAGCCACCTTCAGAGTTTAGTGGTGTCCTGTGGCTCGCCAAACTGAGGGGGAATTCAGGTGACATTCACAGATATTGAATTTACAGGTGAGGCATATTAACATTTAAAGCTCAAAGAACCAGAAAATCAGCTTCTCCCAGGAATCTCCCCTGAAGCTGGTGCTTAAAACTGAGCCTGGAACCAGCTGAGACGGCTGTAAACCAGAGACAGGGCCTGAGGGACTGAGGGGACGCTGCCCTCATGCCTGTGGCAAAAGGATCACGCCCTTAAGTCTGATTGCAGTGGGAAGCACAAAGCAGGAGTTGATTTGGTTTGTTTCTCAAACTTTATCCCTGAAGTACATGACTTTTAGGCAAGTGATACCAACACAGCAGGGGCAGATGAATGCTTTGTTCATCACCAGGCTCCTGGAGCAGCGGGTGTGCCCTGATGGGCGGGAGTGGGGTGTCCGAGGGCAGCAGTGTCCGAGGCCAGCGGTGTCTGAGGGCAGCAGTGTCCGAGGCCAGCGGTGTCCGAAGGCAGCGGTGTCCGAGGGCAGCAGTGTCCGAGGGCAGCAGTGTCCGAAGGCAGGAGTGTCCGAAGGCAGCAGTGTCCGAGGGCAGCAGTGTCCGAAGGCAGCAGTGTCCGAGCCCAGCAGTGTCCGAGGGCAGCAGTGTCCGAGGGCAGCAGTGTCCGAAGGCAGCAGTGTCCGAGCCCAGCAGTGTCCGAGGGCAGCAGTGTCCAGCTGCACTGGCTCAGCTGCTTGGGTGCTACAGTCCATGGAATGGTGTTGGCCTGGAAAAGTTCAGAGCACTTCAGAGCTGGTTATGAAGTTCCTGGCACTGCAAAGAAAGTGGGAACAAAGGAAACTCCGCAGCATGAAGGCCAGTAAGAGGGAAAAGCTGTGGGAAGGAAAACCCTGCCACCACGTCCCTGTCACTCCAGATGTGGTACTGGCATTGAGGCTGGGGAGGCTGAGGAGCATTTGGCAGGGGCAGTTTGGGTGCTGGTGAGATCCTGTGCCCTGCTTTCCCTCCGCAGAAATCCAAAATCTCGACGTACGAGAAGATGTGGGCGTTCATGAGCAGCCGGCAGCAGACGGCGCTGGTGAAGAACAACGACGAGGGCATCCAGCGCGTGCTCACCACCGACTACGCCCTGCTCATGGAGTCCACCAGCATCGAGTACGTGACCCAGAGGAACTGCAACCTCACCCAGATCGGGGGGCTCATCGACTCCAAGGGCTACGGCGTGGGCACCCCCATCGGTAAGAGGCTCTGGGGCTGAGCTGCTGCAGAGCACACCCTGAGGCAAACGATTCCATCAGTCCTGGGATCTCAGAAACGGGACACAGGGAACGGCTTCACACTGACAAAGCCATGGTTAGATGGGAGATTGGGAAGGAATTGTTCCCTGGGAGGGTGGGCAGGCCCTGGCACAGGGTGCCCAGAGAAGCTGTGGCTGCCCCTGGATCCCTGGCAGTGTCCAAGGCCAGGCTGGAGCACCCTGGGATAGTGGGAGGTGTCCCTGCCCATGGCAGGGGTGGGACTGGATGGGCTTTAAGGTCCCTTCCCACCCAAACCATTCCAGGATTCTGTATTTTCCCCAAAGAAAACTGCTTACTCCAAACACTGAAATCCCTGATGCAGAACCTTGCAGTTGATCCTTGCTGTTCGTACGTGTTGCTCTGAGGTCATGAAATAACTCAGAAATTCATCTCCTTTAATGCAGAGCTTTAAGACTCCCAGTCTCTCTGAACTCTCTCTGGCAGACCTTTGCTAGCATGTCCCGTGCCCTTTCTGAGAGCTTCTAATTGTAGAGCATTAAAAATTGTGTCAGATTTTTGTGCTGCACACTTGTGAACAATTGGCACTGGGGAGCCCAATTTCGTCCTGTGTTCATAGAATTACAGAACCACAGAAGGATTTAGGTTGGAAAGAACTTTAAAGCTCACCCAATGCCACCCCCTGCCATGGCAGGGACACCTCCCACTATCCCAGGTTGCTCCAAGCCCCGTCCTGCTGGGAATTGGTTCATCCATTGCTTGGCAGAGCAGATATAAGTAGGGGAGAAACACCTCTGCACTGGGAACTGTCATTCTTTGTGGTGCTGAGCGCCTCAGACAGATTGTCACAGACATGACATCCCAAGTAGGTTTTCCCCTGGCTGTGTGAGAACAGCCTTGGCACCCTGAGGAAAGTGATGCAAAAGCTAAAATCCCCGAGAATGACAAGCTCATGGCAAGAGTTTCCTTGCGGTTATAAAGCTGCCACCCTTTAAACCAGGAACAATGAAGGAATAATTGGAACAGATGGCAATCCTCAGAGACAGTGCAGCCATTGGAAATGCAGCTGTGAAATATATTTATAAGATGTTTCTTGTATGAGAAGTGCACCTTTATTTTTTTCTTAAGAAGACCTGCAAAATTCAGGGGAATAGATATCCCCAAGCACTGTGGAATAATCCAGCACCATCAAGCACCTCATAAACAACTGATTTCATAAACAAAATAAACCTGCCACTATTCAGAGGGACCCCCAAGGCTCTGCTATTTCCCTTGTAACATTGAAGAGTATTGATTGCAGAGGCTGTATGGAAAATAAAAAAGACAAAAAAGGCTCGCCCGTGCCCCTTAACACCAAAGTTTCAGCAAGGCTTAACTGGCCTGCAGGGGAACATAAAACCACAGGGCATTTGCTGCAGCAGAGGAATGCCTGGTGCTCCAGAATTTCCAGTGAGAGCTGGACAGCACCTTATGGCTCCCAAAGAAACAGGGAGGAGAGCTCTTGAATCCAGGAAATGTATTGTTTTATCAGAGCATCTTCTGCACGTAAAAAAACTGCAGTTAAAGCCATCAGGAGGAATTTCTTCCTGGAAAGGGTGCTCAGGCCTTGGCAGGGGCTGCCCAGGGATGTTTGGAGTGCCCATCCCTGGAGGTGTCCAAGGAAGGGCTGGAGGTGGCACTCAGGGCTCTGGGCATCAGGCACAGGTTGGACTCAGTGCTCTCGGTTCTTTTCCACCCTCAATGGTTCTGGGATTCTGTGATGTGTCAGGGCAGGTTTAACTCCAGGATCAGTGCCAGTGCTGATGCAGGTGATTCTAGCACTAAAGCTCTTCCCAGCTCCTTGGGAGACTGCTAAGAAAGTAGATAAATGCATTTCTTGGCCTAAGAGGTTTGTTAATAGCTCAGAGGCCATAACTATTGTGCTGAATATTCAAAGAGGTGTGGAGATGGATCTGGGGGTGGTGTTAGAGCTCACCAATAAACCACCACCAGTGCAGCTCTCCAGGCACCCTTGACAAACTCTAAAAGCCCGTGCAGAAATATGGAGGTGCCTGCCACCCTCCAGATGAATTGTGCTAATCCTGATGGCAACATAAACACCACAAGAAAGGATGAACAACCCCACAAATCCTGTGTTGTGACTCTGGCTGCTCCGTTTGCCTCCCAGCTGTGTCCTTCCAGACAGGGGGAATGGATGAGCCCTGCAACCTCACACATCACAGGGTACAAACTCTCCTAAGGCACAGACAATTCTGCTCTCTCTTCTGCGAGGCACTGCTGTTTTCTGTGGTAATAATTCCCTTCTCTGTGCAAAGCCAGCTTTTGGAGGTGTTTCTGGCCTGTTTGCTGGGCTGTTATTTTTGGGCCTTTAACAGCAAGCACACAAATCCTCCATTCTTACAGCAGGCACATTTTCCTCTCAGAGCTGGCTGCCTCCAGCAGTGCTGGTCTCTGGCTTCCCAGATGGATTTGGGATAGTCTGACACATGTTTCCTGGCAGCTGTGGTCACAGCATGGCCCAGTGCTGGCAGGGCTGTGCCCTGAGCAGCAGCTGAGTGCTGGCACAACAGATGAGGAGCTGCAGTGTTCCTCACGCTGGTTCTCCTCAGACAGGGCTGGGGGAGGAAGGGAGTGGACAGCGGGGAGGGGGACGTGTGTTCATGGGACAAGTATTTTTAATAATGTCCTGCACAGCAAAATAAGGAGGAAAACTGAAGCTGTGAGGCCGAATTTCCAAGGCTGCTGTGATGCATAAGGACTCAGGAGCGGTGCCTCAGTGAGATTTTTCTGAAGTGCCACGTGATCCCTGGAATTCTGGCACACAGTCTTGCCTGGTGTGCCTTGATGGGGTTGACTTTGCAACAACACCTTTAATGTGCAGCAAAATGTGACTTCTGGTGAAATGGCGGTTTAAGAAAATCTGAGAATTGCAGAAGGGCCTGGATTGGGAGGGACCCTAAAGCCCTTCCAGTGCCACCCCTGCCATGGGCACGGACACCTTCCACTGGACCCAGCCTTGGACACTTCCAGGGATCCAGGGGCAGCCACAGCTGCTCTGGGCACCCTGTGCCCGGGCCTGCCCACCCTCCCAGGGAACAATTCCTCTCCAGTATCCCACCTAATCCTGCCCTCGGGCAGTGGAAAGCCATTCCCCCTGTCCTGTCCCTTCATGTCTCATTAATATGAGTTCCTAAAGGACAGAAAAGGGTGGGCAGGAGTCGATGCATGGGCACAGGGCTCTCAGCACTGCATTTCAGCCCAGCCTCTGAATGTTTCCAGCTGTAGGGAGTCCAGCACGGCAGGATTTGGGAGCACAGGTGTGCCTTTGGAGCCCAACAGCCTCTCACAGAATCACAGAACCTTTCTTGCAAGCCCCCCCTCCTTGCCATCACAAAATCCTGCTCCCACAAAAAAAGAAGTCCCTCACAAACATGGGCTGCAGAGATTCTAGAAGATGGAGAGGTTGAGCAGAGTGTCTGAGAGCAAATCTAAACAGCCTGAGCCACCCAGTGTGGCCAGACAGTGCCCAGGCCCATAAAGCTGCAGAGCCTGCACACACATCATTTAGCAAACGATGGCCTGCAAACCAAAAGCATGGAATGGTTGCTATTTTCAGCTTGCAGGGCCGCAGTTGTTGCAAATCACAATAAAAAAGCCTTATCCACACCGTGTTCTTACAAGCTGTAGGTAGCTGAGGTGGAGCTGTGCAGGTGTAAATGGGAAGAGAAAGTGTCTGGGATTCAGTGGGCTCCCCCGAGGCAGGCACTCATTTACATGCAGCAGGAAAAGCCAGCAGATGCTGCAGTCAACAGAAGGGATGCAAAGCAGAAATCCTCAAAGAGTGCTCACAGCAATATTCAAGTATGATATGGTGGAATGACAGCAAGGAAACCCACTGCCAAGGCTTGAGTAAACCTCACTAGGGGACCCTAAAATTATCATGAATTCTCAAACAACTGCACCAGTGGAGCCTTCTGCTTCCCAGCCCCCAGGGCAGACACCAAGAGAAGTTCCCCTTCCCGCCTCCAGCCTCTCCAGCTGGGATAGTCACTCCTGTGACAAGGGAGCGCTCCTGCCTCGGACGGGCAGCGGTGCCAGGCCTCGCTGTCCCCCTGCAGGCTCCCCGTACAGGGACAAGATCACCATCGCCATCCTGCAGCTGCAGGAGGAGGGCAAGCTGCACATGATGAAGGAGAAGTGGTGGCGAGGCAACGGCTGCCCCGAGGAGGACAGCAAGGAAGCCAGCGCCCTCGGCGTGGAGAACATCGGGGGCATCTTCATCGTGCTGGCCGCGGGGCTGGTGCTGTCCGTGTTCGTGGCCATCGGCGAGTTCATCTACAAATCGCGCAAGAACAGCGACATCGAGCAGGTGAGCCAGCCCTGCCCTGCCCTGCCCTGCCCTGCCCTGCCCTGCCAGCCCGAGCTCTGGGCCTGGGGAGGGCTCAGCAGCACAGCCCTCCTTGCTGGAGCGTGGATCTCGTGCTGCCGAGCTCTCACCGGGCGTTCCTGGCTCTAATGACAAATAATTTATTAATAGCGACAGGGAAGTGCCTCACCCACGGTCCAATTAGTGCTGCTTAGCAGGGCAGTGCAGAACAAGGGCAATTAATTTCTCAAACAGTTTCTGCTTGAACTTTAAGACTTTGAGCATAAATTACATTGGAGAGGAATAAAACACCTCTGGGCTGCTGGTTTTTTATGTGGCATTAACACGAGCCCCTCGAGTAACACAGGAAAGCACACCCTAATCCCAAGAGTCATTTTCCTCTTGCTCTAGAAAGCATCTTTTTTCAGAGCCAGGGGTTTACAAGCTGTGCTGAAGGATGCACTTCAAAGCAGGGAGAAGCAAGAGAGATGAGACGTGATAGATGCCACTGTAAAGTAAGATTATGGAGCCAAAGAAACTCTGGTTATAGCTCCGCTGAAGTGTAATGAGCAATTTAAAAGGGCAGAGGGAAAAAAAAGGAAATGCTGTGTGTAAATCATGCCTTGAGCATCAGAGCGGTTTGTGAGAAGGGACCAATCCTTAAAATTGAGTGTAAACACCCATTTAGAGAACCACCAGCCCTGTGAAAGAAGCAGGGCCATTTCAGCACAAAATGCATAAAAAATGTATTGGTATCTTTGTTTTGTTCATGTCTCGGGAGGTCTTTTATTCAAAGGCGTTCTGGAGAACAGTTGCAGCTAATTAAAATATTTAGTATAATTAAAATGTTTAGTTCCAAGGGCTAACATGGTGCAGACTATCCTGGAAGCTTCCCAGGAGTCTGTGCAAGGCAGTGCCTCCCTGAAGCCAGGACTAAAGCAGACCTAAAGCTTTAGGCCAGGGGTGTTAATTTACTGAGCAATATGTGGGGTGAATAACACAGAATTGGGGCTTGCACACACACCCTGTTTCTGCACCTGCACTGCTGCTGCACAGCAAGGTGTTCCTTAATAATTAGAATCATTAAGTGAGTTAATGTGGCACATCCTGCTTCTTTTCCAGAAGCAATTTCGCGGAGAGCCAACACCAGCGATTCCAGTGTTTCTCTCTGGTTTCTCTGGGATTGTTTTCTCCTTTCCCTGGTGAAATAAGCAGCTTAGATGGGAAATGCTGTGCAGGGTGTGTTATCACTAAGCTAATCCAAAGCATTGTTGAATACAATCTGTGACTTTTCTGTTTCCATAACCGGAGTCTCTTTTGATTTAAATGGCGTTTGAATCATTCTCATGCTTGTTTTCAGTTTTGCTTCCTTCATTTATTTACTTTCTCCATTTCTCTTCTCTTGCATGCAAGGCCTTTTGTTTCTTTTACGGACTGCAGTGTAAGCAACCCCACCCGTCCAACTCCACCTCTGGCACCACCTTATCCACGGAGTTAGACTGTGGCAAGTTAATCCGGGAGGAGCGGGGGATCCGAGCGCAGCCCTCGATCCACACCGTGTAGTCAGGAAGGACAAAGGTGTGTCCGGGGAGAGCATCCCACCCAGGCAGGGCTCAGCACACAGGAGAGAAGCTGATCTAGAGGAAATTGCCAAATTTACTGAAATCTGGGCAGTTTAAATGTGTGTTTAAATAACCGCCCCAGGGCCAGCAGGGAGCTCAGCAGAGCGTGGTAGCCTTTCAGAATTATCACAGTCTCTCATGTGCAATTGTCACCCTGTCATTTCCCGGGGTAATTCACCTGCTTCAGGTAAGAAAAATTATTTACCTTCTTTTCATCTCCTCCCCAACCCCAGCTGAACGGTGGCAGCCTCATCAGTGACAGCAGGGAGGAGCATTCAGCTTGGTCTCTGCTGCAAGTGGGCCCGGCAGCTCCTCAGGAACCTCCCCAGCGCCCTGCAGGGCTCCATTAACTTCCCGAACCCCTGCTACAAGCATCCAGAGATGTTGAGCTGGCATCTCTTATTCCCTGTGTCAATATTTAATGAATTTTAATTCCCCCATTTAAAATTCATTAGTCAAAGCCTGCAAGTAACTATCACAGCACAAAATCAGAGCCATCAGTCAAATTTTATGCCATGTAACCATCAAGAACATATTCAACAGGAGCACCCTCAGGCAACACCCGCACAGACCATTAACAGAGCAGCTCCTCTGTCTTGGTTGAGGAATTCATGACGTTCATTTGTAACAGAGGGATTTCTTTTGTGGGAAAATCGGGATATCAATTTATCCCAGACAGCAAAGCCCTGGCATTGCTTTGCCTATCGAACCCCTGGTGGGATGTTTTGTGTAGGAGGCTGGCACTGGATGTGTTTTACACCCTGCAAGGACAACACTCGGATTTCCTCCAGCCCTCAGCCAGTCGGGGACTGACAGGGCAGGGGGCAATGGGCTGGATGTGGTTTTGCCACCAAAAAACATATGTCAGCAATCTGAGATGCACAAAGTGCACGGAAACGCCAGCTCGTGGGATGTCATGAACTGTGGCAAACCCCAGTGTTTCCAAAACCTTTTATCTGTATTCCATTGTATCCCAGATTCCCAGCAGTCTCACCAGCTCATCTCCCTCCCCTCACCCCTCACCCCTCACCCCTATTTCATGTTTTCCTGCCCAATGGAGCTCCTGCTCATCAAACAAGTTGCTGCTCTGTTTTTGTGGGGCCGTTTCTGCCCCCTGCTGCAGTCAGGGGACTCGTTGGAGTGGATGCCTTCACACCCTTCACACCCAAAGTGTGAAACCCTTGAATGGTTTCTGCTGTAGCTGGCTCCTGAGGAAAGCCAGAGCACACAGTGCCCCGTGATTTCCTCTCATCCCTGTTAAAATTTTTATGGTTTTGTGACAAAGCTGTGCTGCTTGCAGCTCAGCTGTACCAATTCTCCTCTGCTCATCCGGGGCTGGGAGCTGATGCTCCACTCCAGATGCTGCAAGAAATTGTCTTGCAAAGAATGGTCTCTTAACGTGCTTGAACAGGGCCCTGAAAGCTTTGGTTCTCCATAAAATGCTCCTTCTTGCCAGCAAAGACCCAAATTAGGTCCTCTGAATACTTGATTTAAGAAAGCACTTTCTATGTGCAGCTTCCCAGTAGAAGGGACTTAAAACTAATTAAATTCAGCTTCTCTCAACTCTCAGAGGAGAAGGAAGATGCCTAATGTGTTTATCTCCATCACTGCTCCACACAGGAAATCCTCTGGGCTGCAGCTTGGACCGGTTTTGTAATTGTTCCTTAGATTAGTGGCGGACCCAGAGCGTTTCTGTCACTTGCTGGGTAAACATTTCCCCAGCTGTCAGTGCCACAGCCCCGTTGGCAGTGACAGCCATCGTCCCCTGGGTTTAGCTGTCCCCACAGACAGCCCCAGAGGCTGGGAGCAGTTCCCTGGGGGAATTCCAAAGCAGCTCCTGCTGGCCCTGACAGAGCCTCATCCCTAGCTACAAAAAGAGCCATCAAAAACCATCACTGGTGTTCAGATGATGTGAGAGACCAGCAAGCAGCTTGGCTGATATTTTTTCTTGTGAACAGGGCACAGGGGAGCAGTTTCTGTAAGTGGGGAAGAGGTAAATTAACCCCTGGATTACTGTCACACTGTTTTGGCAACCACAGCTCAATAGGCTCCGGCAGGTTAAAAGAGTTAATTGGGGATCTCCTCATGCCATCAGCAACAGAATACTCACACAGATCCCTGGTGTGCCCCAGCAGCAGTTTGCTCACTAACAGGAGCTACTTTGGGTTTTTTGGGGTATTTTTCCCTTTGTGCACAGATTTTTCTTTCAGCACAAGACACAGGGCAGTGTCCCAGCTGTGGGTGCAGGAGAAAGGTCCTGACGTCTGCACTTCCTCCTCTGACCCTGAGCTGCTCGGGAGTTCCCTCAGAATGAAACCTGCCCCACATCCTTTGATTTTCACAGTTCTCAGCACTTCAACACAGCACACTGGGTTTGGGGTGGCTTCTTTATTGTTATTTGGTGGATTTTGCAAGGTATTAATAAAATGCCTTGTCCCCAGTGGTAGCTCAGCAGCAGAAGCAACAGATTGATAAATCCTGACTACAGCTCCTTGTTTTCATTGTTTCGACTTTATTTTATGTTTTATTGGTTTGGTTTTTTTTTTTTTAATTCTGAATCTGTAATTCTCCTACAGCTTAGCACAGACCTCTGCATGGGAGTGTAAGGAAGGATTTGGGAGCTTCATGACTAAGCTTTAGCAGCTGCTGAAATGACCAAAGGGCACAGAAAAAGAGTCCCACATCACACGGAGAGCAGAACCTATCTGTTTTTAAAGCATGACATTTCCTTTTACATGCCATGGCCTGCAGCATTTTGACACTGCCAGAATGAGAAAGTTAAGCTGGCTGAAAGCAAAACGTTAAATTCATTATTCAGTTGTAAAAGGCATCACTCTGTGTCCACTCTGCTCTTGTTCTGGGCAGACCTCAGCAGTGGACTGAACAGCCTGGAAAAAAAGAGGGGTTTTAAAGCAGCCCTCTCAGTCTGGCCTCCTGGATATGAGACAAAAGAACAATATATTATTACCCTTTTTAATCGAATTTTAATGCCAGCATCCTCTTGCTGAAGGCTGCTTTGCAGGTGCTGCTCAGAGGGCCACGTCTTGGGCTTCCCCACAGGCTGTGCTCCTTGTCCATGGCTTTCCTGCAAACCCCACACCGTTCTGGCTCAGGGGTGCTCACTCTGCACCCCTTTTCCTGAGAATAACTTGACGTCTTCCTGAAAATAATTATTTTAAAATTCCAGACAGCTGGAAGTGGAACCACTGGGCACTCCACAGAGCAGATATTAAAAACCTCCCAGCAATATATGTTCTCTGTATCTGCCTGCAGATGCAAAATGATCTTCATGGGGCTGTTTTGTGGGGATGAATGTGAAAGGCGTTGTGGTTATTGCACAGTCTGAGTAATAGGAATCCGCTTGGAAAATTAAAATACCAGCCTATTAACAAGGCAGTAAAATGCACTCTTTCACCTGCAGAAATCATCCCTGTCTGTGCTCTGCAGACAGTGATGGCTGGGATTAAATACAACACATCAGGAGGGTAGTGAGAACGACAGGGAAAGAAAATAAAAATAAGCCTGATCAGTCCTACAAAGGGTTAATAGGATCCTGTCCCTATTTACCACGGAGTTCCAGATTCACTTTGTAATCCAGATTTTAAAAACTCAATTAAAGCTGAGATCACAGGGAGCAATAATCCAGGGCAAGTCAGCCACTCAGAGCATTTGGGTTGATTAGTTTGGCAATCAGTGGTGCTGCTCCCCAGGAGAGCCTGGAGCAATGCAGGAAGCGTGTTCAGAGGATACCTGCTCCTCCTGCTGCTTCCAGGGGGAAGGAGCGCAGGAATTCCCGTATTATATTGTCAAATATATTTGTATTAAATTATATCTAAGTGATAATTGCAGCAGCAGAGGCCAGGCTACCACAGCTGGAATTTGAAACAGCAGCAGTGCACTGCCCTGGCTGTGCCTCTTCACTCTGGGCTGGGGCACGAATTAACGGGAGTTTAATTGACCTCGGAATTTGAGACGAACAAAAAGGAAGCACCTCAGAGAAGGAGCATGTTGAGCTATAAATCTGCCCCAGTCTGGGCTCCCAGGCTGTGTGCAGCCCAGCCCACACAGGACACACAATTCACACCCACACCGAGGCACTGGGGGCAGGAGCTCGCTGCAGAACCAGGCTCACACACTTTATTCAGCTCCGTGAAGGTAAGGGGCTTGCAGCTTTGTTTCCCCCTGCTGCCATCACTTGATTTTGTATATAAATCATCTGTTCGTGTATATTTGCACAGAACAATTGGGGGTTTTTTTGCAAAGCTAGATACTTCCACTTAAAGGCTCCTTGTGTTTCTTTGTGTTATATGTAATCATTCCAGCTGTGGATTTTAAAAGATGTTTCCACTTGCCTCAAATGTCTTTGTTAATGTTGTGATGGTGGGAAGAACAAAGATCTCTTCTTTCTTTCTAAGCCATTCAGCTCCCTTATTCTTGTAGTAATTATCTCCTTTCTTCAACACACAATATTTGAAAAGATTCTTACCAAAGAAAAGAAGAAGACTGAGGGCTGGGCTATATTTTAGAAATGTCCGTTCATTTCGTGAGGGGAAAATAACCAAACCACAAAGAAATCTTCAAAACTCTGCTTTGTTTTCTCTAGCACGCTCATGGGTTTTTGTGACTAAGGTACATGGCGTTTAAAAGGAGATCTCGTCTCTTGTGAGGTCAGGGGGAAATGAGAAAGGGTAAGTGTGGGGATGTGAAGCCACCAAAACATCGTAAATTCACCTGTGGGGGGTTTCAGAAACATTCCTGAGCAGCTCCAGTTGAGCCCAAGTTAAATGGAAGTCAGTGGGAGCTGAGTTAGGCAGAAACCCCGGTGTGTGAGTGCCCTGGGGTAGCCGGGGTTTATTCCCAGCTGGATCTCCCGAGGAGCTCCCGGGGGCCGGGGCTGGCCCCGAGCCGGGCTCTCCGCGCTGGGAGCTCTTTAATGCCACCCCCTCTCCCCACAGTGTCTGTCTTTCAACGCCATCATGGAGGAGCTGGGAATCTCCCTCAAGCACCAGAAGAAGCTGAAGAAGAGGTCGAGGACGAAGGGCAAGTCGCCCTTCCCGAGCATCCTGACCTGCCAGCAGCGGCGCACGCTGAGGAAGGAAACCATGGCGTGAGCGGGGCCGCAGCTCAGAGCCGCCTGCCCCGGGCACACGGGGCACTGCCGGCACGGGCACGCAGCCTCCCGGCCCTCAGGGGCTCCCTCTGCTTTCTTTTTCTAATCTAGAGGTACAGCAGCCGAAATGCTCGCCCAGGCTGATGTGCTACTGATCCTCCGGGGAGCGCCTGGCTCCTCCTCCGGGCTGGATGTCTCTGCTCGCCCGATCTGCATCTCTGTCCCCCACCCCCACCGTGCATCGCTGTATGTGCTTTCTAAATAAATAAATAAACAACTGACAGGGTTCTTTTTTCCAAGAATCTGGGAGTGAACCTTTTCTTTTCCCTTCTGAAGCGAAGACTGAGCACAGCTGCTTGGGAGCCGGGCCCCAGACACCAACGTGGAAATTCACACCATTAACTCACACGCTGTGACTACAGAAATGTGTGAAGCACAAGAGTGTCCAGCCACAAGGCTTTTTTATTTTCTCTGATATTGTAAGGAACACTCCACAGGCCCTTTTTTAAGAGAAACTTGCTTTCCACCATCTCTTCCCTTTTCCATTTCTTTTAAAACATGATTATTTGGTAATATCATAGCACCAGGTGATGCTATCAGCAGGTGCTGGTGTTTAAAAAGAAAAATCAAAATGCCACAAGGAGTGATCCGTGAGCAACTCTGACACAACCACAGTGCCATATCCTCCAGATCCTGATGCCAACAAAGCAATTCTTGACTTGGGAATGACAATCTCTTAGAAATTAGGGCTGAGAATACTCAATTTATAACAAATCTTGACCACCAAGATAACAGAAGGTCTGGCCTGGATTGGGTGACCCCTCCATGGAGAATTTCAGCCTGGGTTTAGGGACATCAAAGGCTTATTAAGGACCCCTTCCCTCACCCATGGAGGGTCAAGCTCTTGAAGAAAGGAATTCATCAGATTAACAAGGCCTGGTTTTGACAGACTCATATTAATTCCTGTTCATTTCCTCCCACTTACTTAAAAAATAGTTATTTCATGCAAGTGCTTGTCAGGCAACGCAAAACTCCTGGATTCTTCTTTTCCTCCATTTGAAAACAGGAATTATTGCAGCTTTCCAGCATTTCCTTTGGAGGGTGTCTGTCCTCCGGGAGGTTTGGGACGGTGGGACAGGAGAGAGCAGGGCCTCTCCCAGGTGCCTGCAGTGGGCAGCTGGAACCCCTGAGCCTGCTTTGGGAGGCTCAGTCTGCTGCAGAGGCTGGTGAGCAGCACTTAGGGAAAGCAGCCCCTGGCTGTGGGAGCTCACAGAGAATTTGTAACAGGCAGCTTCGTTCATTTGTGTCATCATCAGGTGGCAAACAGAGCTCGCAGACCCCCAGCACCGCTGGGAGGGTAAGAAAAGCAGGTTATTATTGAAACAAGGATTGAAAAGCAGGTTATTATTGAAACAAGGATTGAAAAGCAGGTTATTATTTTCCAGTCCTGTAACCCTACTGCTCTGCCATCCATGGCCCTCAGCTAAGGCATTTTTAAATGACTCGGTTAAAAGTGATAAAAGATTTTTGATCAAGCCTTTTTTTTTTTAGTTTTTCCTGTGGCTTAGACCTTCAGATTAAAGAATTCCAAGTCCAGTTTTTAAAAAAATCTACTCATGTTTGCCTGAAACTAAGAGACAGCACTTTGGTTACTTTTTACAGTTGTACACACGGATGTAGGAGCAGATATGATTGCAGTGACCTTCTCCCCGTATCCCAGCAAATCCCATTTTCCTGCCTTTTTCCCTGCATGGCAGCAGAGAAGGCTGGTCAGAGATTAGGAAAGCTAGTGTCCTCATTAGATCTCTCTCCTGGCAGCAGCAGGACGTTTATAAACAGAAATACAATTGTTTGTAAGAGAGAAATACAATGTTGATGAACGTGTTTCATTCCAGAAACATCCTTGTTTTAGTGTCAGCTGATCTTTCCCACACATCCGTGGGCTGAGGAAGGGTTATTTAGCATCCCTGTATCCCTTTCACTTTCCTGAGGAAGAGGGAAGGCTCAGTGGAAAAGAAGGAATCCTGGAATAACTAAGTGACTGTTGAAGAGCCACCCAAGGCTCTGGTTATCCCAAAGAATCACAGGTCCAGAAACACCTGGACCAGGTAACGCTGTGCTCACCCACTCTGAATCCCATGGAGCTGTGTCCATAGCACTTCCCAGCTCCCCAGGGCTCCAGAGAAAGGGGATTTTATCTCCACACATGATGTGAGACACACCTTTAGCCAAGGCTTGCAAGAGCAGAGGCAGGCTTGGACACATTTCCCAGGGCTGGGCTCCCAGGAAGCCTGGAGCTCCCATCCCTGGCACCCAGAGACTCTCCCTCTCTGGGGAATTGCACTCAGCAAGCGGCTCTGGCAGGCAGGGAGCACTCCTCACCTCGGGAAGTGCCAGGAGAGTTCCAGGGATGGGGCAAGTGCCAAAAGCTGGGGTGCTGCTGAGCTTGGCAAGGGGACAGGGTAAGGAGTTCTTGGAAGGTGACTGCTCCTTCCCCAGCTGCCCAAGGAGCTCCAGCCTGGGAGCCAGCGTTGTTACTGGCCTGTGGTTTCTCACACAGGCAAGTGCCAGGTCAGTGTACCCCGAGCACACGTCTGGGAAGGCTGTGGGCTTGGTTTCTCCCTGTTCCACATTCCCTGTTTTCATTTTCAATCACCCTTACTCTGTAGAGAAATGGAACACGGCATAAACACCATTTCAGGTATCCCTGGAAGCTCTCAGTTCAGAGCACCAGGCTGATCAGAGGGATGGAGCAGCTCTGCTGGGAGGAAAGGCTGGGAGAGCTGGGATTGTTCAGCCTGGGGAGGAGAAGCTTTGGGGTGACCTCATTGTGCCCTTGCAGGGCCTGAAGGGGTTGAGAGGAAAGATGGAGAGAGACTCTCTACAAGGGCTGGAGGGACAGGACACAGGGAATGGCTTCCCAGTGCCAGAGGGCAGGGATGGATGGGATATTGGGAAGGAATTGTTCCCTGGGAGGGTGGGCAGGCCCTGGCACAGGGTGCCCAGAGAAGCTGTGGCTGCCCCTGGATCCCTGGCAGTGCCCAAGGCCAGGCTGGTCTTTTTCTTCCAGTAAAGCAGCATCATCTGAGAAAGCAGCACCTTAAATACCCAGAGAAAGAACAATGGGCTGCCTAAGGATAATGAGCAAACAGGCAGAAATAGTGTAATAAACAAGGTAGAGTTTT
>VXAD01011355.1:0-32315 GCA_013399195.1 Dicrurus megarhynchus
CGGCCGCCCCGCGGGACCCGGCCGCGAAAAAAATAACCCTTTTTAGGGTTAAATCACCAGCGCTCCGTCAGAGGAAGCCTCTTTTCAGTGTTAAATCACCGGCAGCCGGTCAGGGAAAAACATATTTTAGTGTTAAACGACCATCACTCCGTCAGGGGAAGACCCTTATTAGCGTTCAGTGGCTATCATTCGCTCAGGGAAAACCTCTTTTTAGTGTTAAATGACCGGCGCTCGTCAGGAAAAAGCACTTTTTAGCCTGAGATGTCTCTGCTGTGAGGGCTCTCTCCCCTCCTCCTCAGTGGCCTCGTTGCTCTCTGTGGGCTTTGCCTTTATTATCAATGGCAGAGTGGGGTCTGTGCCTGTCCCCGGATTTCCAGTGGTCGTTAGTCCTTAATTCAGCTTTTCCTAAAAACGAAAGCCTGAACTTGTTTTGCACTTCTCTAAACCAGCCATATCCTGCACTTCTGCTTGGTTATAGCTCACCAAAATGGGTGGTTTTTTAACAAAACAGGTATTAGTGGGTTCCCTTGCAGTGATTCTGCTGAGGTTTGAGCCCTCGGGGATGGGAATGACTTGGCAGCCCTGGGGTGACAGTGCTCAGCCTCGGCCTCCTGTCTCCAGCATCATCCCCGCATTTTCGGTCATTTTTACCACCGTGCCACATTTTGGGTCATTTCCACCCCAAAACTTTTCGACCTCCCCAAGTTTTCAGTGCCCTTCAGGTCCCTCCGCGCGGCTGCGGCGTTGCTGTCGCGCTGTCCCTCAGCGGTGGCTGGGCCAAGACACACACATATTTGTTCATTTTTATCCCTCCCCATAACTCAGCCTCCTGCTCCTCCGCGCTTCCAATCCCGCTCCGAATCCCCGACTGCTGGGGATGATTTAGTGCCGCTCGCTGCCGCTGCAGGGCCAACAGCAGCCAGTGTTTGATCTCTCCGAGGGTAGCAGGAAGCGTCAGCGTTTAATCCTTTGAAGCTCTGCTGTCTCCTAAGCCTGCCTAATCGTTTTTGTTTTAGGTTTAAAGAACTCTCGAGATGGAGATGAGGGAGAGCATGACCAAGCCATTAAGAGAGGAGGATGGAGGAGGGAGGATGAGGATGGGACCAGGCAGAGGAGCCCAGCCATGGAACCAAGTGGGAGATTTGTGATTCACGTCGGGGTTGTTGCACCGAGGGAGGAAGGAGAAGGTTCCTTCTGCCCCACCACAGCAGAAAACTTCCGTGAAACTTCCATCAAAGAACCCAGTGCCTGGGCCGTGGGGAGGAACGGGATTAGCAGAGCATGGAAATGATGTCTGGGAGCAGGGACAGGTGGGGATGAGCTCAGCACTTGGAGCAGATGTGCTTTAAAACTTCCCGGGCTCATTAGGCTGGGCAGTGAGGGGTGCAGAGCTGCTGCTTCCCTGGAAATAACCCAGCATGAACCACAGAGGGTAACAGGATGGGATGGGTTTGAAACAGGATAAACGTCCTGGTCTGTCTGGGAAATGAGCAGGAGCGGGGACAGGAGCTGGTGGAGGGGACCTGGCAGGGTGGTGGCAGGGATGAGGTGATTCTGCTTGGATGATGAGAGGCAGAAGGGCTCATTTTACACCTGAACCATTTCCAGTGTCATCAGCCACCACATCAAGATGAGAAACGGGGGGAATTATTTGATAGGAAAGAGAATGAAAGACAAAAGGGGAAATAATTCAGGGTGGCTGCTGGGAGCTGATGCTCCTCGAAAGAGAACAAACCCAGCAACTCCTGGCTCTCCACTCTGGGTCCTGGGGTTACAGCACTCAGGAAGAATGTTAAATGTCCACACATCTGCTGTGGGGCCCACCCAGGCACACCTGTATCAAAGGGAATCCTAAAAAAAAAAATAACAGGGAAGATTTCCACCCAGCAGGAAAAACTGTTCCAGATTTCCCCTTGGTCAGAAGGGAGAAAGGTGGGCTGAAAATAAGGAAAATGGTGAGGGGTTGGTAGCAGCAGGGACGAAAACCTCAGAGGAACAAGGAACATCCAGGTCTGGTTTGAAGGGGACAAGAAAACCAGAGGTGACAAAGCCATTCCATTTCCAGCCGTGGAAATCAGAGGGTTCATCCCAGAAAAAGCACGGCCAGCAAAGGAAATGGGAGTTTGAGGCATTTCAAACCCTTTAGCTGCAGAGCAGGAGCCAATTCCTGTGTCTTGCATTCCTGCTTGACCTTTCCTCCTCAGGAGGCTGCAATCCTAAACAAAATCCTTTACGAAGCAGGAGTTTTATGGAGAGGGTTCCTGACTCCAGCACGATCCCTGCTGGAGGCTCCACAGGGAGCGAGGCCAAAGCCCCGAACGTGCTCAGGAGGAGCTGCTGGGACTCTGCTGGCACTGGGAGCCGGGGCTGTGCATCACATCTGAAACAATCAGATAAAGAGATCAGATCAAAACCTATGTGGAAAAATACTCTGGCTGCCAGGCTTTTGAATCCAATAACCAATTCTGCTGAAAGCCTTCCCAGGGAATTTAATAATGCTATAAAAATGAAGTGTGGGTTACAAAAAGGTGCATTTGTTTTCTGGATAGTTTTGTCTTATCTCTGTGCAGGCCAGGCAACAGCAGCCCGTGGTTGTACAAGCGATAGGGAAGAGTTTTCATCTCCACCACTGATGCAACTTTCTGTTATCAGAACTTCATTCACAGGAAATTCCTTCTGATATAAAGGAGGGCCACAAGCTCTGATGGTGAAAATTAAGATGGCAATCACAGTTTCTGAAGTAGAAGTGGAACGTTCCAGGGGAAATGGGCAACAGCCCAGGCTGGTGGCACTGCCTGGTGACTCCAAGCAGGAAAAAACCACCAAAAACCACCAGAATTCCCACATGCCTGAGACTGGAAAGCAGCTGAAGGACACACATCTCCCCAGATCCTTCCCGTGAGGCATTCACAGCCACACCTCTGGTTCAGTGGAACTCCTTTTACTCACCTGCTCCGAGTCTGGAAACCAAGGGGTTCCCTCTGGGCAGGAAAATCCCACCTGGCAGGAGGAGTTTGGGCTAGGACCCAGCCCCTGCTTCCACAGGCAGGGCTGCCAGGGTGCAGCAGCATCCAGCCAAGGCTCGGGGAAGGGAGGAGCAGAAGCATTTCAGGGCACAGCAGGACAAACATTCCCGTTACCTGCAGTGCTGTGGGACAGAAAAATCCCTGGTGTGGATCAGGGCCAGGCCTTGGAACAAAGCTGATCCTTGGAGTAAATCTTAACTCCTGCTAAACACAGCCATGCTGAGCTTGATGCCTGTGCTTAATCCCTGGGGATTTCAGGGGATATCTGGGAGCCCAGGCAGAGGAGTTTGCGGAATTGCCTCGGCACCATCGGAAACGTTCGAGCGTGGCCGCTTGCAACCAAAAGCTTCTGCTGTGCCCGGCTTCTGTGGGGCTCCTGGGAGCAGAGTCACGGATGAGCTTTGCCTCCTCAGGGCAGCTCAGACACCTCCTGCTCTGTGCCGTGGCCGCTGAGCTGCAGGAACCTCCCTCTGGCAGGGTGTGGGATGTTGCCACTCACTCGTGTGAAAGGGAAGCCAACCATGGAGCTCTCATGTAACACCAGGATCTGTTCCTGAAGGAAACCAGAACCTTGCTGTTTATTTTGGGGGGTTGAATTCTGCCAGGCAAAGTGTTCTGTGTTATTCCAAGAGCAGGGCGTTCTTATTTAAGAAATTCCCTTAATCCATTATCAAAATCCTTTGAGCTACAAGAGCTTCCCGATCCCCAAATCTCCTGGATAACACAGCTCACTCCCAAGATGTTTATTTACCAATAACCATTCCTCTAGGCCAGGCTTACCAGCCAGCATCTTTATCCCTGGGATAATGCTAAGTCCCCATCTGACAATCTTATTTCTCACAGGGAATTACAAAGGCAGGAATTTAGAATCAACATTTTCTGTTTTCACAACTTCCTCAAAGCAACTTTATTTCCCCCAAGTTGCTGAATGAACCAACTTGTCACGAGGCTGTCACAAGAATGAACAAAAATGTTCCATCCCCCAGGGCCACAGAGCTTTGCAGTGATCAGAGGGAATGCTGATCCCAGACCCAGCAGTTTAAGAGAGCTGGGCATTGCTGTCAAACACTGCCTGGATTCCCCCAGAAATCAACTTCTGCTGTGCAAAACTCTTTAAATCCACCAGCATTGTCACATTCCAAGCATGGAGTAACCGGTCTTTTACAGGATCAACCCCAACAGGCTTTGTATTTTACAAGACTTTTATTCTGTTTCACAGATCTGACTATTACAGCAGTAAAATTATTACAAGTGACTCGTAACATTTAGTTCCAAATAAAAGTAGAAAAACACCAAAAAAAAAAAACCCGATAAAGGAAAGTTAAATGAGACGTGATGGGTGGTAAATGTGTTTTAAGAGCACAGGAAAAAAGTATATAAAAAATACATCAGGAGCAAGGATCCTGCAGACAGGTTTTGGTTTAGATACAGTTTTGACACCACAGAGTCACAGAATGGCTGAGGCTGGAGGGGACCTCTGGGGTCCCCCTGCCCCAAGTCTGCTCTGCTGGAGCCCAGGGTGGAGCTTTCCCCCCTCCCTCCTCCCCTCAGGAGCCTGAACTCCCCATCTCATGGCCTCTGGAGCCAGAGCTGCCTTGGATCTTCAGTTTGGGGTCAGCAGAGCCCCTCTGTTGGCTCCTCTGTCACTTGAGGAGGAATTTATCACCAATCCACTCCAGGAGCCTCCTGGATTGCTCCTGTCCCGCTGAGTGACCCCTCCAGCAGGGATCAGGGTGGTTCGAGTCCCCCTGCAAATCTGCAAATTCCAACCTGAGGCTGCTCCTGTGTGTGGAGGGTCTGATCCTCTTCTTTTCCCACTGAAACGTCACCGTTCCCTGTCCTCCCTTCCCTCCCGAGCTCTCGGCTGGCTCCTCATCCATGCCCGAGCATTCCAGCTGCTCTCCCACACCAAGGACAACTGCCCTTCCTCGCTCTCCTGTCCCTCCTGAAGAGCCCCCAAAGCCCAGCACCAGAAATCCCAGAATACTGAGAACTGTTCGCTGGAAAGGTGATAAATCCAAGCGCAGGTAAAAGGCAGAAATGAAACAGAAGAAGGAAAGGAGGATGGGTGTGTGTAAAGTCTATTTTATGGCAAACTTCCAGTCCTTTGGCCACTATAAAGCAAAATCAGTGGATTTCATATAAATTCTCTGTATAAAGGAATGTCTATGAACTGTGTACAGTATGGCCCAGAATAAACATCTCATCATCAGCCTAAGAGAGCTCCTCACAGAGGAAAAGAAGGTGCTTAGTCATGGTTCATCTTCCCAAGAAAATACTGTCCGGAATTGGACTAGTGCCCCCAAATACCATTTCAGGAACAACAGGAATTCCTTTAATGGAAAGGAAAAGCAGAGTCTGCCCAGGCTGGGGGAGCAGGAGCTGGGCAGGGGCCTCAGGGCTGCGCTGCTGCTTTAAAGTCCGTGTGGTTGATGGGCAGGGGATGAGCCTCGGTGTTGAACACCCAGTCCTCCAGGGACAGCACATCATCTTCACAGAACAGAAGATACAGGTACCTGGAGCCACGGGAGAGGGACACACAGGGGTTAAAGCAGCTCGGGAGGGCCTCCAGGCAGGCACAGGCAGCAGGATGTGATGGCTGCCTCTGTACATGGTGACGCCCTCCCAACTCCCTGGAAAATCACTCCCCTTCCCACCTAACCCAGCTCTGGATCACAGCAGAGTCCTTCAAACCCAGCACCTCAGCAGGACCTCGAGGGTGCCAATGGCAGCAGTGGTTCTGCAGCAGGAAACTCCCAAAGCTTTGCAGCCTTGCCCAGTTTTCCCCACAGAGTGGGCTGGGTTGGAAAGATCCTTAAAGCTCATCTCGTTCCAGCCCCCTGCCCTGGGCAGGGACACCTCTCCCTGGAAGAGAAGACTTCCCCCTTTTTATCTGAGACTCATTGAGCAGATGCTGCAGGAATTGTGCTGCTCTGGAAGGCCCCTGTGAGCCCAGACTTACTTGAGGGTCTCTGCGAGGAAGAAGCTCTGCTGCATGTTGTCGTGGGTGGGGGTGGTGGTGTAAACATCCCGGATGCCAGAGAACCCAGCTTCCACCCTGCAGTGCTTCTCCAGGGCCTGGGGGAGGAACAGAGACCTCAGCAACACCCAGCAGTGGGGAGTAACCCACCCATCACCCTCAGCTGCGTTCCAAGCCGGTTTACAAATCCAACTCCAGCTTTCCTGCAGCCTCTGTCCCTCACCGAAGGGCATGGGGGTTACTCCAGGCTCTGGGAATCAGGCTGGCTCTGATGGAACAGCAAGGGAAACTCCAGCCACCTGAGCTGGCTGCTTGATTGATGGCAGTGCAGCCCAAAAGGGAGAAGAAAACATCCACAACGGAGATAACTGAGGCACTTTGTGTATTCCTGCCCCACTGCTCATGGGTTTGAGAACAGTTTGGGTTGAAGGGAACCTTAAAAATCAGCCAATTCCACCCCCCCTGCCATGGACAGGGTCACCTTCCACTAGACCAAGCTGCTCAAAGCCCCATCTGACCCGACCTGGAGCATTTCTGAGTGTTTAACACTCAGCGTTTAACACGATTTCAGCAATTTCCGCTCCTTCCGCCGACCGAAGCGCGGATTTCTGTAGGAACGCGGCGACCTGCAGAGAGAGCTCTGTGCCCTCCCCAGCCTCACCTTGACCACCTCCCAGCCCCAGTGCCTGTACTTGGGGTCGTGGGTGAGCCTCCAGAGGTACATGTAGCTCTCCACCACCTCGGGCCGCAGGATGTAGTAGCGCTCGCTGAGCCGCGTGGCCATGGCCTCGCTGCCCGCGTCGAAGCGAAAGGCCTCGGGGCCCAGCTTGGTGTCTGGGGAGAAGCACACACACACACACAGAACTGGTCACTGGCAGGGGAGAACATGAGAGGCACCATCCAGCTGCTGTGATGTTGCTCTGGATGCCAGCGTTTAGCTAAGGCTTTGTTAAGCCTTTTCTTCTGCAGCGCCTTTGGAGAGAAGGGATCAGGATGACGGGAAAGGCTGAACCAACTTCACTGCTTTTAGAAACACAACATCAGGGGTGTGTTGGTCTTTTTGAGTTAAGAATCCCAACCTCTTGCAAGCACTCTCCAGCACTCAGATCTGTGCTTTTGACACCAACCCTCTCCCTGTTGGAAAACAGGGTCGTTAGTTCACATGGCCTGTTTTAGTTCTGTAAGTGCTGGAGGGGGGGAAAAAGAGTTATTTGCAAACATCGTTTCAGGTTAGCTTGAAGTTTATTGGGCAGACATGCTGGGCACCAGCTGCCAAACTTGGCTGGGGAAGGTGTGGAACAATCCTTGGATGCAGTTGTGGAGACAGACCTGTGCCTGACAAGGTCCTGGAGAGCTGCCTCAGCCTCACAGGAGCTGCAGGGATGCCTACAAAGAAAGCAGTGCTGTCCAAAGCAGCTCCTGCAGGCAGAGAACCAACCCAGCCCCCCACTCATCTCCACTCACTGCTCCCCAAAGCTCTGCGTGGTGGAAGAGAATTGTACTTGTGAAATGAGGACTCAGGCAGCTGGGAGAGGCTCAGTGACTCCATTCTTCTGGTTGCCACCAGCAGCTGCAGGCATCCAGCACTGCCCTGCTGGGCTTCTCAACTGCTCTGCTCCATAATGGGACACTCTGCAATTAATCCCTGCTAATCCTCCCCTCCTGCCTCCAAAGGGATGTCCTGTGGGACTGTGGCTGAGGCAGGACCAGGATTCAGCCCCAGCTGTGCCCCAGGAGCTCCCAGCTGCCTGTGCCTCTTCTCCAGCTGCTGCTCCACAAAGCACATTTCCGTCCCTCCCAGGCATCCCAGGAGAGCCCAGGGGTGCAGATGCTGCTGAGGCACAGAACAGCCCAGAGCAAACCCCTGCCAGGCAAACCCCAATCTCCTGGGGCTGTGGGTGACCCCAGGGACCCCCCAGGCTATACCTGAGCGTGCGTAGGACTCGTGGCAGGTGCTGGTGATCTCTGCAGCCAGCTCCATGTGCCTCTGCCTCCTCCCCTCCGCGGCGTGCTCGGCTCCCAGGGCAATCATGCCCCCAGAGAAGCAGGCCAAGTGGCCCATCTTGTGGTCCAGGATGCCACCCCTCCACTCAGCGATGTAGGTCAAGCCTCCTGCAGATTTTTTCACCAAATGCTTCTCTATTGCCTGAAGGGATGAAAATGAGCATTTCAAGAGAGTGGACAGCAAGCAAAACTCACTCGGTGTTACTCAGTGACAGGAGCGAGTACCAAGGGAATCCAAAGATTTATTCTGAAGGTCTGAAACCTTCTTATGAACCACGTCCCCCCCAAAACCACAGAGCAGCACCTCGCTCCTCACCTCCAAGGCATCGTCGTACATCTTTTTAGCTTCAGAGTCTTTCTTGTCCGACATCAGCCAGGATTTGATGAGATATTCATAAAAGCTGTCGCCGAGCCCCCCGATGGAGACGTGGTCTGTGGTGGGAAAGCCAGAAAAGAGCTTCAGGTTCGTGATATACAATGAGCAGCTGCTCTGCAAAGGGGAAACAATCACGTCCTATTTAATGCCCTTGTTCTCTCCTTCCTCTTCCCAGCTTCCTCGGGAGAGCTTGCAGCATTGCTTTTCAGAAAGGAGGAAAGGTGGAAAGTGCAATCAGAAGAAAAATGTTCTGTCACTTTGCAGAGCATTAGTATCCCTTACCAGAACCATTCAGAGGCCTTATTTTACAAGTTATTTATACTGCAACGTGAAGATGCTTCCTGTTTATGGAGCCATCATCATAAATCCGCCCTCATCAACCAAAAGCAGTGGTGGGTATTGATAGATTTCCATCTCGATGGAGCCCCTGGGAGCTGTCTCCCTGCCTCAGGAAAGGAAGGAGAGGTGTGGGATCCCGCAGAGCTGCCAGCAAGGGGCTGCTGGAGACACTCCTGCGTGGTGCCATTTGTATTCCTGGCTCACGGAGGGACTCTGAGCCCTGGGGAAGGCTGGGGGTTGCTGGCACATTAAAATGATAAAGTCAGGTACAGGGATGTGCACTGCATATTTCCCTCAGCAGAAATCAAATTTCCAAGGCTGTCTGCTCAGGGCACCCCCTGCTCTGACCTTACAGGAGGTGCTGAGGGATTGCAGTGTGAAATGGGCCTGACAGCTGCAGGTTCGTGCCTGGGGGGAGCTGCCAGATGGATTTACAGCTTCAAACTCTACCACAGGGGGAACAGCAGCGTTCTCACTCTTTAAAGCAGTCAAGCACTCCCAATTTTAGGAGAGCAAGACAAATGACCCTCCCTGGACTGAGCCATCCCTGTTAATTAACAGTGTCCACCCCTGGGTCTGCACCATCCTCATTTCCCAGCTAAGCACATGCAGCAGGTGTTCAGAGCTGCTCAGATTTTTGCTTCCCCTCTCCTTGCACACAGATAAAGTCCCGAGGCTTATTCCAAATGCTAAATCCTCCCAGCAGCAGAAACCGACAGCCATGCATTTTCCTGACCTGAAGAGCAAACATCCCTGACACACTGTGTCCAACGATCCGGGGATTAATCCATGGCAAAACAATGGGATTAAACACGCGGCTTCCGTGCGAGGAGAGAGGGCAGAGTATTTGCAAACACAGCCTGCCTTTAAAGAGCAGCTCTGTGATCCTGAGTGTGTCATTCATAAACTCACCAAAGCTGCAGCCCTGGTACATAATTGCTTTCCATATGGCAGCAGCCCTGGCAGCGTTTGCCTCCCGGGCACTCTGCATAAACAAATCCCTGCCTCCAGCAGGGGACCGGGCTTTCATTTCCCAGAGGTAAGGACTGCCCTCGTGGAGGTGTAGCACAGCCTCTTCATTTACAAGACCTGCTAATTCAGCCAGGTCAAAGATGCACCTTTTAAGAAAATCACAGCAATTTCAAGGAGAACAGCTTCCTGCAAAGAGCTTTAATGACAAGAGAGAAAATGAGAGCCTGGCACCTCCGGGGAGCAGGCTGCAGATGCCTCCCTGCTCTGGTCCTCATCTATTTCTCCCCAGCAGCGCTGGAGATGCAGAAGGGGCTGATCGCTCTTCTCCTCCCTGGAACCTGGAATCAGATCCCAAGGTCATACCCTGAGCAGCTGCCACAAGCAGCCTGTGGAAGTCTGTCTGGGAGACAGGAAATTTCCAGGCCCTTGGCAGGGATCTGCCTATCCCAACACAAGCAATCAGAGGCTACTTTGGATGTGCCAGTCAACGGGCTGAACAGAAACCTGGTTTTTCCTCACGGCACCAAAGGGCAGCTCTGGTTTAACGGGATAACTGTGACCATCCCAGACATTTTTCTGGGACCAGCCCTGCCAGTGAAAGGTCAGGGATTGCTCACAGCCAGAGCTCTGTCCCTGCCTCAGCCACTGTAGCCACCAGAGCCATAAAAGCAGCGGTGGGAAAGGTCTGGAGTGATCCAGCCCAGCAAAAAGTGCAACAAAACATGGGGACACCGGGCAATGCGAGGACTCAGAGTCACCTGCCTAAATAACAAATGTCACCCAGTGACAGGCTCAAACCAGCCTCTGCAGAAAGAGACTTTGCTTTGCCAAAGGAACATCAAATCCAGCAGCCAAACCAAGCAGATCAACAGCAGAGCAGAAGGTGGAGGTCAGAGAACAGGGCACAGAAGTGGCATCTCCTGTTCCTACCCAAGGGCAAACTTCTGCCCCTGGGTGGGAAGGGGCTGTGTGTGTCACCTTTCCCTGGGAGAACTCCCCTGCTCTCTCCCAGACCTTCCCTGACTATGGATCCCCTTCCCAGAGCAGGATCTCCCTCGTGCCACATCTCCAGCGCTGGGTTCCCAACAGGAGAAAACAAAACATTCTTATCTCATCCTCCCTTCCCAAACCACTCTCTGCAGAGGTACCATGGTAACAGGAACATGACTGCACACAGGAGAATTCATCCCTGGATCCGAGGGGGATCCAGGACTCCTCCAAGCCCTCTGCCTCTCCAGGTGGTTCCTCACTTGCTGCAGCCACTCCAGAGGGGAATCTCACCCAAGCAGCTCTGTGGGCTCTGTGCTGACTGCAGGATCCCCCAGGGCTGTGCTGGTTCCCAGTACCCGTGTGCTGGACCATGTGCCAGGGGAGGCCCAGGTTCTCTCTCTGGGGGTGGGACACTCAGCTGGCCCCACGGCTGATGGGCTGAGCGCACGATTACTGCGCCCACCCCGCAGAGACCGTGTTATCTCACCACACATGTGCCTGACACGGCACTGCTGCTCTGGCAGGGGCTGCTGCTTCCCCCGGGGTGCTGCAGGCAGCAGGGGAGGCAGGGTGATACCTACGCTGCACCCAGCTCCCCGTCACCGGGCTCAGGAAGTTGGGGTAGAGGCCCTGCGGCTTCTCCACTCTGCTGAGGACCCTGCGGATGTTCATCACCTGTGGGAGAGGAGAGACGAGGCTGGGGTTACTCCTCTGCTGCCAGGGCTGCTGGGCTGGACAAAGGGGAACGGGTTAAAACTCAAAGGAAGTGGGATTAGATGAAATATTAGGGAGAAATCCTTGCCTGGGAGGGTGGGGAGGCCCTGGCACAGGGTGCCCAGAGCAGCTGGGGCTGCCCCTGGATCCCTGGCAGTGCCCAAGGCCAGGCTGGACGGGGCTTGGAGCACCCTGGGACAGTGGAAGGTGTCCCTGCCCATGGCAGGGGTGGCACTGGGATGAGCTGTAAGGTCCCTTCCAAACCCAAATCTGATTCTGTGACTGGGGATCTGGGTGGAAATGTGGGATGTGAGCAATGCCAGGGGTGATTTTTTCCATGATCCAAAGGGAAAGGAGTGGCAGGGATGAGTGACTCACACAGCACTTAAATTCACCATGTGGTCACTTAACGTGATGAATTGGGGCCTTTAATTTCAACAACAGACAGTTCCTTTAATACCCCAGAACAGCCAGCACTTAACTCTCTAAAGCCTCCCTTGGTTTCACCCCCATTAAATCCAATCGGCCTTTCCCTTAAGGGACCCAGTTAAACTCCATGCAGCATAAATATTCTATTATAACCTACAGAGCAGCTAATTCCCTCTAAACCTTTCACAAAATCAGACAATTTGCACGCCAAAAGCTGCCTACAGGCTTAAGCCAGTGCTTCCAAGGAAGTTGTCAGGCTCCGTGATATTTACTGGAGTTTGGGAGCTTGGCTTATTAATGACAGGTTTGAGTAAAAGACACAGATGGACTTTAATTCCTGCTAAAATCACCCAGCTCCCAAGCTGGGAGGTCAGGAATTGATCTGCTCCTCTGCAGTAATTTCCCACAGGCTGGGCTGTTTGAGCCCACACCATCCCACATTTCCCCTCTCTGAGGGTGCCAGGGTGGATGTGATCCATTTTCTGTGCACACATCAGCCCAGGAGAGTCCATTAGAAAGGTTTTGCCCTTTTCCCTTCACGGGCTCAGGAGGAGAAGAGGAAAATCTATTAGGCTGGGGACAGAGGTTTGACCCTGGCTCAAAATGCCACGGTTTGAACCCAGAATGAGGATGCAGTTCTGGTTTTTAGCAGTGCATCTCCAGTGTTTCCTCATCTGTCCCCTCCCCTCATTGCCTTTATTTCCTTCACACATTTTCTCTGCAGAGCACTGCTCCCTTCCCTGGCCTCTCCTCAGCTCCCCCCTCCCTGGGAGCAATTTGTCATTATCCCTGTCCTCAGGAACCTCGGCCTTGTCTCTTTATTTCACATCACCAGCCTCTCTCTATCTTCCCACAGAGTTTCCTGCGTTTCCTGTTTCCCTTCACCCTCTGCTTTTCCCTCCTCTGTGACTTTCCTCTTGCTCATCCCACCCTCACTGCTTTCCATCCACTCCACTCTGCTCTTCCAGCTTCTTCCTCCTCTTTTTTTCCTGTCTCTCCTTCAAATCCCCTCCTTGTTTCACACCTGGCAGACCTGCACTGGACTTATCCTGGAAAAGCATCATTTTGGAAGGGTTTTTGTGGGCAATCCTGTCTATTTTTACCCCACTGTGGCACTCTGGACAAGCCCCATTTCCCCTGGGCTCATGGGGGGCACTTTGGATTCTGCCTGGAACAATCTGTCTCCCTCCAGGCAGGTTCCTGAGGGATCTGCATCCACCTGATGGCTGTGCCCTCGTCTGAGTAAAACTCACACAACCTCACCCACACTGAGAAAAACACCCCAGGAGGATGAGGAGGCCCAGGCCGGGGGTTACTTGCCTTTTCTGCAAACACTGGGTTGCCAGAGAGCTCGGAGAGGTGCAGGAATTCCAAGTGCAAGGTCCCAAATTCTGCCAAGATGCTGCTTCCAGCGGATGCCCAGCCCCAGCTCCAACTCATGCCACTGCAAGGAGAGAACAGGGAGCCTTCACTGCCAGGAAAACACAGCCAGAGCCTGGGCTGCCCCTGCCCCAGGGCAGCTCTGCCCTCGCCAGGGGCGTGTGCTGCACCCCAGGTGTCGTTAGGGCCATGGAAAGGACACACACAGAGATTTAGGACAGACACAGGTTTTCAGGATCAGTTCCAGTGGGATGGAGCTGGGGTTTTACAGAGATGGTTTAGGACTGGGCTAACACACAGACTGCACAAACTGCCTTTCTTGTGGGAGAGGAATCCCTCCCAAACTGCTCAGCTGAGAAGCAGCTTTGGAAGAGCGCTGACACCCTGCCCTACGCAGATATTTTGGGATAAAATACCCTTCTGCTACCCCACAGCTCTGGGCCTCCCTGGAACCCTCCAGACAGGACAATGTCCTGAAGGATACAGGGTTGGATAGAAGGACTCGGTCCCAAAGCAGCCTCTGCAGGTGCTGGCCCAGAGCCACCTCAGAGGTGTGGTGGCTTTGATTTTGCATCTCCTCGCAGTTAATCCCGGGGAGGTGACAGCTTTCCAGGCACGGGGAAGGGCGGGGGTGACACTAGATGGCGCCGGGAAGCTTGGCTGGGAGAGGAGAAGGCTTTGTTGTTTACAGGAGGTTAAAACTAATGATCCTTCTGAGAAGGAAAAAAATACCGAAACAGAAGTTTCCCTGGCTGTGATGCAGAGAAAAGCATTGCAGGTCCCGAGCTGTTTGTTCGCCTCCAGACAAAGAGAGCCATTAGATCAGCAATGTGCTCGCTGCTTCCCATGGCTCAGTCCCTGCCCTGCCCACAGTCAGGGGCTGCAGCAGCACCTCTGCTTGGGGAACAGCTCCAAGGGGCACCCCAAAAACCCCGGGGGGCGGTTCTGGAACCAGTCCTGGCCAGGTGAGTGTGGCATTAATGCCCCACTGCAGGAATCTGCTGACCCTGGAGCAGCCCCGCGGTGCTCTGGCTCCCGTAAGGAGTCAATTATTTCCCTTTATTTACTGCCCTGGAGGGAGGCTGTAACCAACACAGCCTCACAGCAGAGCTGCCCTCCCTGTTGGTTGTCACGGCAGCTCTGTGGGGTCACAGCGATCATCACAGCCCTGTCCCAGGGACCTGCCCTCCCAAAAACCACAGCCAGCACGGGATGTGCTGCTGGGAGCCCGAGCCTTGGGTCAAACAGCACAGCAAGGCTCGTGGAGAGGGGTCTGGAGGAAACAGAGCCCATCTGCACCCTGTCCCTGGGTTAAAGAGCAGCCTGCCCTGACCCCCTGCAGGAAAACATTTTTTCAGCATTACAGGCAGGACAAACTGGGCCTTCCCAGCTGCTGTGTTTTGTAACAGCTCAGAGGAAGCTACTGTTTAAAGGACCTTGGCCTCCAAGAGAAAAGAACATGCCCAGAACCTCCTTTATCTCCCAGATAAGTGGGTCTGAAATGTCGATTCATCGCCTTCCCTCGTGGGGATCCAAAGCAGCAAAAGCAGTGCCAAGTCAGGAGAGAGGCCAGGAGAGGATGGTGAGGGAAGATCCGGAGGTGCAGAGGGTTTAGGGAGACGTGAGGGAAAGCAGGGCCAGAGACCAAGCATGGGAGGCACGGGGACAGAGATCACAGTGCAGAACAGAGATCACAGAGCAGAACAGAGAGCACAGAGCAGCAGCTGGAGCAGACAGAGAACTCCAGGCCCTGGCAGACGAGGAGGCAGCTGGAGCAGCAGGGTGGAAAACAAGGCTGTGTGAGATAGGACACGGAGCCAGCGGAAAGCAGGCGGCCACAGGGACGCTCAGCAGCAGAGAGGGGACCCCAGAGGAAAAGGTGACAGGAGGAGATAAATCCAGCTGGTTATGGAAGAGCTGGGGGGGCTGTCTGTGCTTGGGCCCTCAAAAATGCATGTGCAGAACTGACTCAGTGCCAGGGGGGGTTTTGTTTCCAGTTTCTGAATGTCCTTCTTTACCCACTGCCACACATGCTGCAGGACCCTCCTCCCTTTGGGGTGGTGAGGTCTCTCTGGAATTAGCACATCCTTGCACAACTAGAATTGGAGGGAGAATTCCTCGTTGCAAAACTCTTCTGGGCTTTGTTCTGGCCCTGCTGTTGGGGTCAGTGTGGTCTCACAGCCTCACCTCACCCTCCTCTCCTTCCACTTCCACAGTGAGTAATTCCCCTCCCCTGTGGGTTTACAGCCCTTGGCTGTTCATCGTGTTCCTGCAGCAGCTCAGCTCCCCTCATCCCTGCTCCTAAATCAATTCCCTCTCCAGCCCCCACAGCAGTTTCACGGCCCCACAGCCAGAGCTCCAGGCAGCAGTGGGGGTTCTGGGTACGGGCTGGGTGTTCTCTTGGTTTTCTTTGCTCTCACTCAAGGTCATCAGCAAACATTTTGGGAATGTCTGGGCAGACAGAAGCTGCTTCAATTGTCTTCACAAAGGGCAGGGGAGGGTCTGGCATTTCTGTGAAAGGTTAGTCTATGCAGAGCCTTTATCAGCCACAGAGGAAGCAGGATGTGTCTGTGCTGTAAAAAAGGACAATTACAGCGGTGCTGGTGGCTCCAATTTTCCCCAGGATCTTGAGCACATCAGACAACTGAGGGGTGACAGTGATATTTGAGCAACGCAGCAGCGGGAGCCAAATATTTGGAAGTCTTTTGCTTCGCAGAGCCAAGGAGGAGATTTGGGCTAAGGGCTGGATAATGACTTTCAGAGCTTCGCAAGAGGTGAGGATGAAAGGCTTTGTTAACCCACATTTCCCGCAGCTCTCACCCGCAGGATTTGTTTGGAGGCATCAGAACCAGCAAATCATTGTCTGCCAGGAGAACCAGGGAGCAGGAGGGCAGCTCCAGCTCTGCCTCTGTCTGCTGCCAGACCTTCTGCAGGGATTTACTGAACTCAGCTGCCTCTGCCTCCCCTGGCCCCGAGAGCGTCACCGACCTGAGTGCTGGGGCTCTAAGGGAAGGACAGAGCCTGGCTGAGGGCTGTATTCTGTATTCTCCCCCCTTTCCAGCACCAAAACCGTCAGCCAGTCCCATCCACTCCCTTTCCCAGTTTTTCCTCTTTTTTAAATCCATTTTTCCTGGATAAATTCACACGCATCTAGCTGGGCACGCTGCAAAAATCCATGCTATGAGCAGACTACAAAATCACCTTTCAAAGCAAAGGAGAGTGAGGAAAATGCTCTTGCAGCAGGGAGCCCTGTCAGGAGGCAGAGGAAGAAACTGTGGACAGCCCCAAATTAATAAAACACAGCTGGGTTTGACCTGAGTCACCTGCAATCTCTGCCAAGGTCTGAGCTGGCAGAGCAAACGACCTCGAGGAATCTGCTCTAGAGGGGGCAGCTCTGAGGAGCTGCTGCTGCTGCTCCGGGTCCTCCCCAAACACCCAGAACTAAAGGCAGCGCTTGTGAGGACGGGTGCCTTGCCTGCCCAGGTTGATGACTCCACGTGGGATTCCAGTGGGGGTGTTGAAGGCTGGCAGGAGTTTCTCTCCCAGTTCCAGAGCTTTACTCTTGAACACCTGTTACAAGAGAGGGTAAATATTTGATGGAACGAGTCACACAGGATTCCTTCACATCCCCTTTTCCAAGCACGCCGCTATAAAACACTGCAAGTGCTGCAGTCTAAGAACCCCCTGTTCCAGGTGTGCTGTGCCCTGGTTCCCCTGCACAGGAGATCTGAACCAAAAGTCTCACTGAACTTTGGCATCTCCAAATGTCCTCTAAAATCTGCACTAAACCAGCGCCCAGTCCCCTGCCCAAGCCTCGGCCCGGACCAGAGCAGCTCACAACAGCCCAGCACCTGTGACCTGAGCTGATCCAAAGAGTACTCTCCAAATTCTTCCCGTTCCCAGGATGGCAGAGAACACAAGGAGCTGGAATGACTGAGGTAAAATCAGAAGAAATCTTTCTAGGCTGGAGCACTGTTAGATTTGCACCGTGGGCTCGCCCAGCCCGCGTCATCTCCTGCCGTAAAAACCGCGATTTCCAACGAACCATCTTCTCCTCGCAGCTCCCTGCCCAGAAGGATTCCTGGTTTCATGGCTAAGCTGCTCCTTTTCCACTTTGTAATGCCTCAGTTTTGGGCCTTCCAGTCAAATTGCAGCTTATGGTGGCTTGCAGCACAAAGCAAGCACACACAATTATTTTGGGACAAACTGATACGAGCACTAATCTTCACTGCAGAGATTAGTCCTGATCAGGAGAAGCCTCTAAGTGACTTAGGAGATAAAGCACAAGCCTTTTACCTCTAGCCCTGTCATGGTGGCTCTCAGAAAGCAGGAATTTATTGCTCTAAAAATACGGCACTGAGGAAACCTGAGCTCTCCTGTGGGCTCGCAGACCTTTGATACTCTCACAAGGAAACAGGGGGTTGGTTCAGAAGGGAAAGCAAGAGACAGGGACTTGGTTTTTGCCTTTCAGCCCGGTGACACTGACTGGGTAAGTGACAGGCACTGCCCCAGCTGCTGATGGGACTTCAAGAGGTCACTGCTGGAGTTTTGTGGTTCAATGTGGTTTCTTTGTGCTCTGTTGATCTGAAACCTGTTGAAGTCGTCACTGAGACAGACTCTGAGTCGGGGCACTGAGTCTTTGAGAGTTTTCCCTGGAGGGGAATCACAGAAGGAAGTCATTCCTGGAACTCATTTGAAATGCAACTGAAGTAGCAGAGCTGTTCCTGGATCAATGGTGTCACCACCAGGAGCCCTCCCACCCTCTGTGGTGGGGCAGCACCAGAGCCGAGCTCTCATTTAGGGCCAGTCCTCACAGAACTCCCCCCTGACCCACAGTTTCAGCTCACCAAAGACTCCCCGGGCAAAGGAATAATCTCCTCATCTCCCTGCAGCCAGCTGTAAAATTCCAGCCCAGGCACATTATCAAACAGATTATGGCATTATTCCCCGGCCTCTGGCAGGGCTGGGGAGGAGGGAGGGAAGTGGAAATGAGATCCTCCTGCTTCGTGCAGGGCTCCAGGGGGATGCAGCATCCACCACAGGGGCTGGGACAACCAGGGGACACTCTGTGACACTCACTTTGTCACAGGGGCTGTCAGGACACAACCATGGAACCCCAGAACGGTTTGGGGGTTGGAAGGGACCCCAAAGATCACCTCACTGCACCCCCTGCCCTGGGCAGGGTCACACCCAGCAGAAGGTGCTGTAGATCCAGGTGCCCTGCCCCGTTTGCCACCCTCCTCCTCTGCATCCCAGGGCACTTTATCTCAGGAATTCCTGCTCCAGAGGGACTGTTCAGCCCCTCAGCAGATGCCCTCCTTAGCCCGAGGCAGATCTGGGATGATGTCTGATGAAATCTCACCCGCCTTGGACTAGAGAGGAACGAGTACAAAGACAAAGATCCCCACAAATGGCATTTCCCCGGGGAGCAATGTGTCCAACTGCAGACGTCTCTTGCTAGAACTGCCCACAGGGGAAAAGATCTTTGGCAAATGAGCCGTGCACGGTGTGTGCAAGGTAATTATTCGAGGCCTAATTAAAGGAACATTAGTGGCATTTCCATATTCACAAAAACGCTGGGTTTAGCCTGTTGTGATGGGGGGAATTATCTGATGCTCAGGGAAGAGCTGCTGGAGAGCCCTCCCAGCTCGTTCCCGGGTGCTGTGGGGGACGCTCAGAGCTGCGGGCACAAACCTCCTCCCCGGTGAGGTAGTAGGTGGCCAGGAGCCCTCCGATGTAGCGGATGTTCACCTCGAACAGGGACGCTTCTCCGTTCTGCAACGACACAAGGACAGACACAAGGAGCCCGGCACTCTCTGGGGGAAGAGCCTTTCCCTGAGCTCCAGCCTGAACCTCCCCATTTCAGCCAACTCCCCCACTTCAGGCCATTCCAGCCCTGTCTGGAGTCGGAGCTGTGAGTCAGTTTGACACAGAAATTTGCACCTTGAAACGTTTCGTTTAAAGGAAAACTTTAAATGGCCATGAAAAAATGACTTTCTCCATTTTCCCGTGGAGAGGGCAGATGTAATGCACTTCAGGGAGGTATTTTCTGCCACGGAGGGACTGAGCTGAGCAGGCTGAGAGGGGAGCAGAGCCTGTCAGAGGGGCTGTGATGGTCAGAGAGGCTGCAGGGTGTCCCTGTGCCCCACACCCAGTGCATCACTCCAGAGCCCCCTCACCTGGGACAAGCTCAGCTGCACCACCTCGGCTCATCACCAGCAAATGTCAAAAGGATTGCATTCAAAACAGCCCCATCAAAAATACCTGCTCCTGGCTGCCCAGCCTGCATGAGAAAGGATTCCCACCCTCACACAGATGCACCAAGCCAGAGCCCAAAAGCAGGGAGAGCCTCCACCAACACAGCACCTGCAGTGAGAAGAGGGCACCTGAACCTGTGCCCTCCACAAATCCCAGCAAGAGCTCCCTGGAGACGAGGAGAGGAATTGCCAGAGACAGGGCTCAGCACCCAGTTTCAAGCAGAGCCTGTGGGTCCTGGAGTCCCTGTCTTGGCTTTCTGGACTATGAGAGCTCCCTGTACAGGGCAATATTGAATTAATTTCCCCCGTGCCTCCCTGTGCTGTGCTCCCTGATTCCACGGATCAATCTGCAGCATTCACTCTTGTCTTTACAGATCAATCTATTCTGCAGGCCAAGATTAAAAGCTTTTATGAAATCCAGATAAATTATCTCCCAGTTGATTTTGTCCCTTGTTTATCGATTCAGTAACAGACTGAGACCATTCACCAGATTTATCAGATGTGGGCTGCCTTTTATGAATCCATGAATGCCAGTGGTGCCCTCCCAAATGATGCTTCTCCATAAAGGCAGCTGCAGGCATTGTTCCCGTGGGAGAACCATTTCTCACAACAACTGGACTGGCATTAAACAAATACAAGTTTAAACTGCACTTTGGTTTTAACATTCTCTGTGTGTGCCACTGATGAGATCCCACCAGCTGGGGAGGAGGAACCCAGGAGCTGGCTCCAGGGGCAGAGAAGGGACAGCACCCTTCAGCTGCCAGCACTGCTGTGCTGCCCCCGCAGTCCCAGCACAGCTCCGAGTGTCCAGGAAAGCTCCAGGAGCCCCAGAGAGAAGCACCTCTGGCCATTTTTAGAGGGGATGCCCTCTCTTCCAAGCTCTGGCTCCCTCTGTGCTCCCCTGAGGTGTCACACAAGTCCCAGCAGTGACATCAACAAAGGGCCCAGACAAGGGGAGCTGGGTTTACGACCTTAATCTAATTTAAAAAGGAAAACTCGTCTTATCGCAGGCAGACATTTACCTGAGATGAAACAGAACTTGCTCTTTGATGAGCAAAATTTCCTTGGCGTGCCTAATAACGAGTGTCTGTTTCCGTAACCCAGACCAAAACACAAGAACCATTAAGCACTGAACCTTATTTTCAGCCAGACACGGTGAGGCTGATCTGGTGGCCCCTGCTGGGACCAGCAGAAAACTGGGGTGAATCACTGCACTGTTCCCTTTGGCCTCAAAAAGAAAATAATCAGCTGAGTGGTTTCTTCCCCCACAGAGCTCATGGTTTCCCTCCCCAGATGACTCCTAGGGAAGATTGTGATCAGGACTGGCTCTCCAGGTGGCACAGGCAGGCATTCCCAGCAGCTGACTCACCACATTCAAGTCAAAGCTCTTCTCCACCCACTCCTTGGCTTCTTGGAATTCCTCCTCGAGTTCCATGATGTAGAGGGTATCTAAGGCATCGATCACAGTTGCTCCTCGAAGGCCTCCTGCATGGCAGAAACACAACAGAGGGATGAAGGCACAGCTCTGAATCAGCCTGGGGGGGCTGGGACAGGCAGCAGCTCCCAGTCCCAGTGCTGGGGGTGTCTGGGTGGGATCTCCTTCCAGGGCTGAAATTGGAGAGGCCCAATTTTCAAAGGCCTGAAAGAAGTCTGAATTCTGGAAGAATTCCCCCGAGGAACGGCTCAGGGTCCACACCTGAAGCCCCCAGTCACAAGTGCAAGCCTTGGCCTTGTTTCCAGTCCTGCCTTGGCCAAAGTGGCTCAGCAATTCCAGCCTTTGCCATTGTTCAGCTGCAAACCTCCATCCAGCCTCTTTCCAACCCTGTGAGAGAACTGAGTTTTGTTCTGCAAGAGCACCCAAGGCAGGACTCTGATCCTTCTGCCCTGATGCAGAGTTGGTTTTTTGGGGCACAAATATTCCTGCGCCGTGCCACCACCAGCACGGACACAAACCCCGGCTTCTCCTGGAGGCTGAGAGAGCGGGATCTCAGTGAGCCTCGAGCGGAGTGGGCGATTTAGGGGCCTTCCCTTGTCCAGCAGCACCTTCCCTGTGAGCACGCTGCCCCTTCCCCAGCAGATGGCAATGGGACACACGCAGCTGAAGGGAATTTGGACCAACCTGTGCCTTCCGTGTAAGGAATGCCCTGCCAGGCGCTGCCTGACGCACACGGAGCTCCCAGGGAGGCACCAAGGAGACTGCAGGGTGTGGGGGCAGCGGAGATTCCGTGGAACCAGAGATGTAACAGCCCTGCTTTGGAACTGCTCAGTGCCAGGGCTTTGTTTCTGTTCGGGTTCCCTGAGACTCCTCCTGCCGTGGGGCAGCCAAGGGGCTGAGCCCATCGCAGCTCAACGCTCGTCCTGCTTTCCTAGCCCCGGGCAACTCAGCAACACAAACCCTCACCTGGAGGGATCCAGCTTGGAATCATCCCCAGCCATCCAGGGCTCCAGTCTGGAATCATCACCACTCATCCAGGGCCCCAGTCTGGAATCATCACCACTCATCCAGGGCTCCAGTCTGGAATCATCCCCAGCCATCCAGGGCTCCAGCCTGGAATCATCCCCACTCATCCAGGGCTCCAGTCTGGAATCATCCCCAGCCATCCAGGGCTCCAGTCTGGAATCATCACCACTCATCCAGGGCCCCAGTCTGGAATCATCCCCAGCCATCCACGGCTCCAGCCTGGAATCATCCCCAGCCATCCCTCTGGGGTGCAGCACAGGCATGAGGGTGCCTCTGCACCACCACACACGCACTCCCTGCTCAGCTGAGCCACGTTCCCACCCACCCCCTGGCAGACCTTTGGGAATCTCTGCCAGCAAAGACGCTTGGATGAGGTTCAGGTTTTGTTTCTGCAGCAGAAGCTCCTCGTACCAACCCCGTCCCCATCACCTCCCTCTCCACCAAGACTCGCTCACTGCCGTGTGCCCAGGGATTTTCCTGAGACTTATTTCTGCTTGGCTCAGGTCAGCTCCTCCTCCTCACTCACAGACTTCCAACTGCTCTCCCAACTTCCCCCAGCCTTTTGCTGCATGCTCAGATGGGTTTGGCACTTTTGTAACACCTCCAGTGCCACTTCAATTCCAGTTCTGCTCACGAGAGGAAAACCCAGCTGGACGCACTGCCAGGGAGCTGCTGGGGAGGGCAGAGGCAGGCAAAGGTGAACGGTGTGCCACGAACCCTTGGTCTGCTCTCACCAAGGGACAAAGGGACTGTGTCTGACGTGCACCATCCCTGCAGCCCAGAGCAGTGCTCAATCCACCCATTCCGGGCTCATTCCTGCTCTCAGCATTCCTCTCCCGTAGGGGAGGATCCTGCCTTGTTTGGTTGATGTTACGAGATTGCAGTTTTGACACTTTTCAGCCAGCCAGCACATCATTGCTTTAATAAAACCCCAACCAGGACTTTACTGCTCAACTACAGATCGCTGCCTTTCGGATGCTGCCTGCATCAGAAGCAGGGGCTGTGGGAGAGGAGGGAGGCAGCTGAAACGGCCTCCAGAAATCCATTGACTCCCGCAGGCCTGGGAAATGATCATCCAACTGGAGCCATCTCCGGGAGCAAGGGATGGATGGAGTCAAACAGTCACTGGATCAACTGGTGGGCTCTAAAAAACAGCCAGGCCTGGAATGTTTGCCAAAAGCACTGACCATGAAAAACAACATCGTCGCAGGCAGCGCCGCCTTTATCGGCCCTAATGACTCTTCAATATTAATGATTATGTGATTTTTTTTTATACACTTTCCTGTTAGCAAGGAGAGACGTGACAGGGAGGCAGGGAAAGCATTTTAAACAGGGAAGGAAGGGCAGTGGCACCTGAGGCACAACCTGTTGCTGTGATGTTCTGAGAGGGAAAATCACACTACCGGGCTGGGCTTAATTTGATGATATAATCAACAAAAGCTTTTCATAATCTGCAGAGAGACAATGAGGGAAGTTGGATTTGCTCAAGCTAAACGGAGACAAAGAGACAATAAACTCACCATTTTCTGGGATGATTAATTGAAGTGAGAAATAACTGCTGGAATTGACAGAGCCTTTTATGTTTCCAGCGAGTCAGAGTCAGGCCTTTATCTCCGTGAGTTGCTCTGGGGACTGGGAACACGCTCCCATCTCTGCTCCGAGCAGCTCAGCTCTGCTGCCCGTGTTTGGCAGGGAGGAGGGCACAGCTCGCTCCCCTGCTGCTTCGTCTCCGTGCCACATTAAACACTCGGTTTCAATATTCACCCTCTGCATCAGAAGAACCTCGGGCTGTGTGTTCTGTACCAGGGGCTGGGCCGTGTTTCCTTTCTTCTGCGCGGGCTTTGAAGCGGCTGCAGGCGCTCGGTGGCTCCTTTCGTCCCAGCAGAGCCCTTCCCAGCTCCAGGAGGGGCCGTGCCAGCTCCGCTCTCAGCACAGGGATAAAAAGGCAGCTCCTTCCCCTCCTCAGCCACGGAGCAAACCAGGACCTGGCTGTGTCTGTGCCTCGCCAGGGCACCCAGAGGCTCCCTGACCCCCAGCCTGTTACTTCTTTGCTAGGGGAGCATCTTCCCTCCTTGCTGCTCAGACTCGGCTTCATCAGGCCAGGATGGGGCTCGTGACACAGCGGCCAAGGGCAGCTGCCAGAGCTGGTGTGTGCACATCCCAGCACGAACACACCCACCTGGGAGCCTGCTGACACCTCCTGCTCGGGTTCCTTACGAAATCAGCACCTCTCCGGACCTGCACATTAGGATGGGAGGGGTGCAATCAAAGGGGAGGCAGCTCGAAACCGAATCAAACCCCTCTCTGTCACTTCTGACTCTTGCTGACACCCTCATCTCGAAATTGCTGGTTTCAGCCTCACTGGACTTGCTCTGAGGGAGCCTTAAAGTAGGAACCAAGAAAGCCTCGACAGAAACCCTCCAGGAAGCACCCAGAGCTGGGAGCAGCGGCTTTTAAGCAGGACCCTGTGTCTGAGATGCCGCCTGTCTCCACAAACCCAAGCGTGCCATGAAAAGCCCCTCCTGATCCTGCCCCCAAGCTGGCTTGGAGCAGGGATCCCTTCACCCTGGAGAGGCAGAGTCACTTTGCTGCTCCCAAAAGGGCAGGTGGGTCTTTGGGCACCGCTCTGGGACCCACAGCAGCTCCCACAGCAGCTCCTCGCTGCCCAGTGAGGGAACAGCCACGGAACCACAGACCCACCAGCATCCTCCAGTCCCGCTCCACTGGGACCACAGAGAAGAACGGGGACCTTGGGAGGAATTCAGGAGTCTGGGGGCATTTCTAAGTGAATGTCACAGCAGCTCTGGTGACAGGGCCTCTGCCCAGAGTTGTCCCCTGAGTGATGATCAGGGGAGGAGGAGCAGCAGCTGATGGGAGCAGACAAAGCTTCATCTCTCCCTGAGCCGAAGGAGGGCCAGTGCCACCCTGGATTTGCTCTTTTGTGCAGCAGAAGAATGGAGAGAGGAGTGTGGGCAACAAGGCTGCTCTGTTCCTGCTCCCACCCACCCCAGGAGCCGTGCTGAACCCTGCCACAGAGAGCACTAATGAACATTAACTTCATTACCATAACGCTGGGGAGAGGTGCTGGGTGGAGAGGAGCTGGCGTTGGTGGCTGTGAGGGGGTTTTTGCCTTGTTTTGTTTCTTCTTTTCTTAATTTATTTTTTTTCTTTTTTTTTTTTTTCCTTTCTTTTGTGGGAAGTGACTCAGGCTCTAGGAGGGAATTCTGCCCCAAATGAAGCACCCCTTGGGGTGAGGCGTTTACAGGCTGGGGATCTACGTGTCCAAGTCCAGACTCACCTGCCCTGCTTCTCCCAACACCTAAACAAGTGGCCTAACCCCAGCACTTACCCAGCACCCAGAGCTTAGCAAATGTCTGATTTTCCAAAGAGGAGCAGCTGTGATGGGAGGGATGGAGAGCGCTGCCTTCCCTCGCTCCCCTCTTCCCAAAATAGCCCACGTGGAGTATCACAGGCCAGAGAGAGACTTGAAGGGCTCCCAGCTGCAAGTCTGTCCCTTGAGAGCCTTAAAAAAAGCCACAAAAGTGATGCTTCAGCACCCAAGTAGCTACGAGTGGGGTCTGAAATAGCCCCTTTCCTCGGGAAGGAGAGATCCTTCCAAAGGCTCTGCCTGAATCCATCACACTCTCCGTGCCTGGGGAGCCAGGGAGCACGAGGACCCTGCAAAGACCCCCACACCACAGGCAGGACTCTCCCTGTCCCACCTCCCACCAGGTTTGCTTTGGGGTCCAAGGAACAAGGAGCCACGTTCCCACCCACCCCCTGGCAGACCTTTGGGAATCTCTGCCAGCAAAGACGCTTGGATGAGGTTCAGGTTTTGTTTCTGCAGCAGAAGCTCCTCGTACCAACCCCGTCCCCATCACCTCCCTCTCCACCAAGACTCGCTCACTGCCGTGTGCCCAGGGATTTTCCTGAGACTTATTTCTGCTTGGCTCAGGTCAGCTCCTCCCTCACTCACAGGACAGGGTGAGTTCAGGGTGTGCCTGGAGCATCCTCACCGGTATCACCAGCTTCCCTACGCTCCCCGGTGGCAGGGTTTAGCTCAAATAAAATTATCCTTTCGCAGGCTGGTTTGGGTTGGAAGGAGCCTTAAAGTTCCTACAATTCCAACCTTCCCCTAGAAAATCCCTTGTGCCGTATCACCCCTGTGTAGAGCCCCGTGGCTGCCGCCGCTCGTCTGCCCCAGGGACGGCCGGGAGCCCACGCTGACCTCACCCACAGCCACCAGCCCTGCCAGAGCCCCACGGCGAGCAGGGAGGGTGGGGACCCTGGTCTCTGATGCCCTCAGCCTCAGGAGGCCTGGCCCTGCCGTTTGGCAAAGAACCCTTTAAGAAGTTAACTCGGCCAACAGAAACCAAATCCTTCATTTCCAACCGAGGCGTTTAAAAACCCGCCCGGTGCCGCGTTGTGCCAACGCCCCCGACGAACAGCACAAGCCATTAGGAAGATATCAGGCTTAATCTTGCATCCAGCAGGACTGTTTAAATGCTGCAGAACAGGGGAGTTTCAAACAGCTCTTTGCTAACTTTAATAACAGAGTTTACAACTGAAAGGCAAGAGCAGGAGGGGGAGGAATTTAGATCAGCGCAGTGTAAACCCAGATCAAAAATGAAAGGTCTTGACTCCCACTGTTCTTATGTCAAATCCTATTTGTCAAAACAGAAATTAGCGCTGAAATCTTGTTTGGAATAAAAATTAGGATGCAGTTTCTATGAAGCACGATGAACTTGTTAGCTGTCGAGGCACAAGGGGCTCTGGCTGTCTCTGGTTGTTTACCTTCACCTCTCGGGGTGCAGGTGGGAAAACACCAGATCCCTTCCCCCGCTTCTGCTGGTCTGAAGGCTTCAATTAAAACCAGTGCCCTGTTACAGCAGGAGTCTGAAAAATGACCATCTCCAAGTGCTGCTCTTCCTGTTCTTTTTGGTCCTTTTTCTCCCTGACAGGGCTTGGAGAGCAGCCTGAACTCCTGACATTTATCCTGAGATCTGTGTGAGAAGCCTGGGAGCTGCCTGGGACCACGTCAGCACACAGCTCCTCCTGGCTGGTGGCAAACTGTCCAATTCTGGGAGAAATCCACACAGAGACCTTTTACACGGCTCAGGATTATCTTGGCAACAAAGTAAACTGTGGAAATCACTGCAGCTCCTGGAAAAATCTGCCCCGCAGCCAGGATTTGCCAGTCCCTGTGCGGAGCGCTCCGGGTCGGGCACAGCGAGAGGCTGGGAGCCTGCAGCTCCTGGGGTGGGATCTGGGGTTAGGCCAGAGCTCCCTGCCTGCTCTGGGCTTTAGTTTCTCCTGCCAGCCAAAAAAAGCAGGAGGAATTTTCCTCAAAGTATGAGAAGAAAGGGGGTTTAAAGAGAGAGAACGTGCTGGTTAGAGAAATAAAAGTTAATTTATCCGCCACATCCCACCTGGTGTCTCCGTTCCTCCCAAGCGCTCTGCAGCAGCCATCCATCTCCCCTCTGCAATGGTGCAGAAACACTCCCCACCAGGTTATTTAGGAACATTTCCTTTCAGCACTGACACCTCACACCAGGGGTGGGCACTGGAAGATAAACCCCAGCCCCAGGAGATGCTCTCCAGTGGAAAGTGACTCTGCTCCCATCGCAGGGATCAACCCCGGGACAGGGCTGGCACTACTGGTCCAGCTGACACAAATTAAACACAAAATCCAAATGGAACTGGGAAATGGGTTTTCTTTTCAGGAAGAAAGAAAATTTCTCAGTTAAGTCCACAATCATCTCATTACAGCCCAGTCCTTCAGCTGCCTGTGAGTGGTACCTACTGCAGATGAAGCCAGAAACACCAGACCTGAGCTACAGCCCTGCCAGAGCCTTATTTATTGAGTTTTTTGTCTGTGAACCTGATAGCTGTAACACAGAGTAACTACATTCCCTTTATTTAAGGCAAACTAAACAAATTACATCTGAGAAACAAGGTAGCAGAAGTGAGAGATGGAGGGGACAAAGCAACAGTCCAAGAATTAGAAAAGATCTATTTCTTTTTGTATCAGCACATTCTCTTGCAGAGTTAGGGGGAAAAAAAAAAGTCCATTAGCTTTTGAGCAACCTCATTTTTCTCTGCTTTCCAAATAAACCACTGCACCTACACTTCAGGGACCTCATCAAAAAACCACTTCGTGGCCAAGGTTATTTTCCCATCTTCCTCACATTAATCTTCCTCACTCCCCTCTCCAGGGACTGGTCAAAGGGTCACCCCCCTGAGCTCCCCTGATGGGCAGCAAAGGCCACGTGGCAGAGCCCTGCTGGGTCATGGGCAGCCCTGTCCCCGTCCCTGTCCCAGGAGCAGCCATCCATGGGGGTACCAGGGTATCACCCTGTGCCAACCACCCCCCACATCCCAACACACCAGCCCCCATCATCCCAAAACACCATTTCTCCCCCTGATTTCAGCTGATGTTGCTCTGGCCCCTTCCACTTCACGGATTCAGCAGTCGCAGGATGCTGGCCCTGCTTTGCAGGCTACCAACCTCTTCAGCTGTCAGTGACCTGGCCCTGGAGATGTGGATTTTCTTGAGGAAATACTGGATCCATGGGAATTCCATGCATTTATGAGACACGGGACATCACTCAGACCATGCCGAGGTTACGTCGCTCTCACACCCAAACCCAACTCAAAGCCTCGTCCTGTGCACTGCAGGGTGGTAAAATCCCACTTCCCCCAGCTGAGGAAAGGTCCAAGTGCTGATCAATCCTTGAAAAGATGCTTAGGAACAGCAGAGCAATAATCCTGGAGCACGTGGCTGGGGAGAAGCAGAGCCCAGGGCGCACCAGAGCGACCCAGGGGCAGCACGGCCTCGAAAGCTCCATCTGCCAGCCCAGACTGAGCCTCCCACCTACAGCCAAGCAACTCTGAAGACTGGCATGAAGGAAACCACCCAAACATCTGCCTCACACGACAGCTCAGCCTGGTTTTTGTTGTCAACAGGAGAGATCTTGCAAGTTCCTGGGAAGTGCTAATGAATCCCAGTTCCACCTGCACCACAGCAGATGGGCTGCACAGGTAAAGCTGGCACCACAGACAGGCAGCTTCAAGTGCTGCCTTTCAGGCTGCTGTGATCAAATTTAATAGAGAGTGTGTTCCAGCTGGGGAAGAAATGGCTTTTTTGGATTACAAACCACTCATGTTTTTCAAATATCAATTTCCCCTGAAGAATTAAGGCTATCGTTCAAGCTGAAGCAGCGGTGGCAGCTCTGCCCTGAACCAGTGATGGGTGAGAGACACAAAAAGAGAGCTCGGGCTCATTTAGGGACGTGGCAAAGTAGGCAGAGTCTGGAGGAGAGCAGGTTAGCAATATTCTTATTATGCACTGGGAAAAAAAGAAAAGAAAGGTGTTGAGCACAGAAATGAATTGCTTGTCACAGCAGCAGCCCTTCAGATGAGTTACTTCCTTCAGAGGAACGGGAGGAGACATTTGATAAGCACCTATTGCCAACTGATTCTTCAGTATTTAATACTCGGCAGCAGCTCCCCAGTTTAATCCTCTTTTCCCCAGTTTCTCCAACCATCTTTCGACATTGAGTGATCCTCCAACAACCAGCTCTGGTTCATCCCTGCACGACTCCAACGCCTCCCGGAGCTCCGATCAAACCGTTCCCGTTTCAAAGTGCCACGGAGGAGGGGGAGCTTTGGCTGAGCCTGGGAACACAGTCCCTGATACAGCAGAGATACTGCAAATCCACTCCCCACGTGCCTCCCATCTGGCTCCGTGACACGCAGACTCCACGGCAGGCAGCTCCGTGGGCCACGGAGGGCTCGGCAGGAAATTGGAAGTGATAATCGTTCAAATGCTCCCCTGGGAAAGCTTTCCTCCTGGTTTTGGGCAGCGGGGCTCAGATGTTGGCGAGGCAGAGGTAATTACTTGTGACAAAGATGGGTCATTTGACAAGCCAGGAGCACTTCTGGGAGGAACAGTTCAAGGAGGTTAAGCAGAAGACAACAGCTGGGGCAAAACACTGCTGGTGCCTCCCTGCTCTGGATGTTTGAAATTAATTTTGGAGTGGTTAAAGGTAATCTGATTTTATTCAATTTATTGCTCCTCCACAGACCTCCTCGAGGACCTGCAGCATTTAATGTGAGGGGTCCCAACAGGCCCATTAAAACAAACACACACGTCCTACCTGCAACTGTTATCCTGCTCTGCCAGAGCCACAGGTAGCAGTTAACGAGCAGACTGCTAATTCACCTCAGTTCAAAGGGGAGATGCTTCATTATAACAATCAGAAGGTGCCCTTCTGTCTCCCAAACACACTTCCCCAAAAGTGGCAGATGTGTTATGACAGCACAGCCTGGAACTCCTGACAGTGATTTTCCCTCAGATCCGCTCCGCTCTGGATGGGCTTTGCAGAACACGTTGGAGCTGGGTTATAAAACCACTCATCCCCGAGCTGGTTTTATCCACAGCCCAGCCCAGCAAACATCACCTCCCAGAAATGATCAGCTCCTTAACACCAGCCCAGGTGTGAGAGGATTCAGAGACAAAGAAATGAAACCCTCTGCCTCAAAATGAATTAAGAGGATTAACTGAGCTGTTCAGCGTGGAACAGAGCTGCCGGCCCGGCCTCCTGCTCAGCACTCATGGGCTGAGCTTGGAGCCCTTCTTAGTCATCGATGGAAGAATCTAAACACATTTTCTCTGTGAATGCAGTGGGTCAGGAGAATGCAAATGGTCCATTACCATGAGCACAAACACATTAAGCCACGGTAACTCCATCGCTTGGGACCATCTGTCCGTGTTCTTCCCTTTCTCTCCCACATTGTTAAAGTCACACCAACAAGACCCCAGCTGAAAGCCTCCAAATGCTCTCCAGTATGCTGCTTGACAGGATTAGATATCAAAATAATCTCAGCAAATTGGGAAAATAGTCAGAAACAAGCGGGATGCAATTCGATGAGGCCGCGCGGCGCGTTCCGCCCCGGGGGAAGCACAACGAGCCATGAAGCAGAAGGAATAAATGGTGAGGCAGCACTCTGTGAAAGCCATACCCAGGCTGCAGCCCTCGGAAATGCAGCTCAAACCAATGATTTCCAGCTCAAATCAACCATTTCCAGCTCAAACCAGCGATTTCCAGCTCAAATCCAACACCGTTGGAATGCTGGAAAAAGGAGCAAAGCCCGCCCCAGGATGAGCAGCAATATCCCACCCACAGGAAAGGGCCCTGCTCTCCAGGCCAGGGCACAGAGTCTCTCCTTCCAGCAGCATCTGGAGATTCCAGAGGGAAGCAGGAGGAATGTGACCTGCAATTAAAGCTGGGAAGGTCTGGGGCTGCTCAGCCTTGAGGAAACTTGACAAATGTTCTGCAAAGACGCGACGGAGACGCTGCAAAGAACGGGAGGGTAAAAGCACTCTGCACATCCCCAGGGAAAGTCACAGCCTAACTCTCTGCAGGAGAGCGGGGTCAGGCGCCAGGACAAGCTTTAAAGCTGGAAAAGCACTGGAGCAGAACTTTCCAGCCTCGGGAAGGGAAGGACTAACTGACCCCTGGCTGCTACTTTTGTGTTTTGTTGCTCCCTGAGACGAGTGGGAATTGCAGGTCTCCAAAAAGCCTCCTGAGGATGCCCCCTGGAGATGCAGCAGAGCGGTCCCCAGGGAAGGAAGTGCTCCATGATTTTGCTTTCTGATGGCTCCACTCCCTGCAAACCTTTCCCAGAGCTACCTTAGTGACAGAGAACATCACAGCTACAATTTGGGATGTACACACAAGTCAGGAAATTAAAAATGCTGGTTCCCACAGCAACCAGGATGGAGCCTGCCAAGAGAGAAGGAATGTTCTAGCCGAGGCTAAAGGTGTTAATTTTAATGCCTGAAGGCAACTTCCAGCTGCCTGGAGGAGAAGTCCATGAAAGCTCCACAGACCTTGATCCTCAGTTTCTTTGCTCCCGAATTCCCTCTCTTCCTGGCAGAACAGAGCAGAGCTTGGGGATGGAGATGGGAAGGAGCAGTCACGGCTGCTGTGAGCCCATCCCCTGCATGCTGTGATCCCCCACTTCAGAATTCACACACTTTGGGTTTTCCCAGCCCCCAGCTCGTGAGGAAACGATCCCAGGGCAGTCCTGTGCCCAGATAAAAGCACTGTGCAGAGAAGCAGGAATAACTCAGGTGTTCTCAATCCCATGTTTGTGCCTGAGAGGTAAATTCTGGGTGTATTGAAATTAGTAGGAAACAACCTCTGCCTTTAGAACTTTCTATTGAAATGCTTTCATTTTCCTGCACGGAGCCTTTTTCTCTTTTATTTTTTTTTTGCCCCCCCTTTTGGGAGCTGCATATGAAGTGTGTTAGGGTGCAGAAGTGGTGCTGAGAATAAAACATCAGAAGAAGGGTGAACAGTTTTAGTCAGTCCAAAAAAAA
>VXAD01011362.1:4681-53265 GCA_013399195.1 Dicrurus megarhynchus
GTATAGGAACACACATGGTGTAGGAACACACTCGGTGTAGTTGCACACTTGGTGTAGGAGCACAGTGTAGGAGCACACTTGGTGTAGGAGCACACTTGGTGTAGGAACACACTCGGTATAGGAACACACATGGTGTAGGAACACACTCGGTATAGGAACACACTCGGTGTAGGAGCACAGTGTAGGAACCCACTCGGTGTAGGAATACACTCAGTATAGGAACACGGTGTAGGAACACACTCGGTGTAGTTGCACACTCGGTATGGGAACACAGTATAGGAACACACACGGTGTAGGAACACACTCGGCGTAGGAGTACGCTCAGTGTAGGCACTCACAGCAGATGCAATTTAGCTCAATGCAGTCTGTGATTATTAAATAGCGTTCAGGGGAAATGAGAATTAACCTTTGATTGCAGGATCAATAGCTCCTGCCTTGTTTTATCTCCTGTGTTTTGGCTCTTGCCAGTCACTTCTCCTCTGCAATGCCCAGGGCACCGTGGGTTTGAGGGCAGCAAGGGCCCAGAGGGACGAGGTGTCCCGCGGTGATGGGGTCAGGCCAGCCCCCAGCAGGCTCAAATTCTCACCAGTTTGAGGCAGGACCCTCTGGCACAGAGAATTCCCATGCCCACATCTCTGTTGTGGTTTGTATCTTCACTATGATTAATTATTTGCTTTTCGGTAGCACTCGTGGAGCAGGATTTGTTGTCCAAATAATCGCTCTGGTTTTTTGGCTGCCTCTCTTCTTACTTCAGATATTGTGGCTGTGGGTATCCAAAGCTGAGAGTTGAGCAAGTGATTATTTGCAGAAGCACTCCAGCATCCAGAGCACGCGGATGTGGAAGAGACAGGGAATTTTGGGCTGTTTGCACTGGACAAATGACCTCGGTACTGCAAAGCTCAGCTGCAGTGTCAGGAAACCTCAAGCTTGGAGTCTGGATGTTGAAGAACTGATTTGTTTCCTCTAAGGCAATATTAAATAGAAACTGTGCTGTTCTGGGGGCAGCTGGAATCAACAGAGAGAAATATTGGAGGAGAAAATATTCTGGCACCACCAAAGCCAAATCTTTCCATGGTTGGAAAGGAAAAGCTTTGTCCTGCTAAAATATTTTATATTAGAAAGATAGTTTTAGAGGCACATTAAAAAACGGAGCATTGAAGTCTGGAGTAGCCGTTTAAATTGGATTTTAGGATTTTACACTGGCAGAGAGTTGGCTCAGCTTAAACACATCTGACAAAACACACGGTGGTGATTTCATTTGAGGGAAATCAGTGACAAATATTAAATTCTTGCTGCAGACAGAGCAGGCCAAAGCAAATGCTGTGCTGCCAGCTTGTACCTCGTGCCACTGCCACAGAGGTGGGGACGCAGAGGGGACACAAGCCCCAGGTGCTGATGTGCAGCCAGCTGGAGCTTGGCCCTACATCCACTGCTTTTATCCACTTTGGCCAAACAGATTGTTTTTGTTTTTCAAGTCTTGGTGGAGTGAGCGTCACAAACACGGCTTTGGTGTTGTTACAAAATACTGCCCTCGCTGTGGGTCATGCTTGGGATCGGGGCAGCTGCAGTTCCCACATCAGAGATGTCTTGGCTTCATCCCCGAGCACAGAAAGCTGCTGGGTTACACCAATCCTTTGCCTCTCGGGAGAATTCCTGGACAGCTTTGGCTGTCTGGGCAGGCAGGGCTGGAAATTTTGCTTGCTGTGGCTCTGGGGAAATGTGGAAGTGAATGGGGAGATGTGGAAGTGAACAGGGAGCTGGCAGAGGGAAAAGGGTCTGGGTGCAGATCCCCACCTGGAAGTGTGGCTCGAGCTCCTTTTGAGGACTGGCTATTCCCAAAGCGCCTCAAATCCCAAACTGTTCAGCAATTCCTCAAGTCCAGCATTACCCAAAGTGCCTCAAATCCCAAACTGTTCAGCAATTCCTCAAGTCCAGCATTGCCCATGGGTGCATCTTGCACTGGCCTGGGGTGTCAGGGCTGTGCCCGCCCCAGGAACTGGGCCCCACCCTGGGGTTCAGGTGAAGGTGAGGCCCCAGCACAGCAGAGAGGGAGGGCAGAGATATCAGTTACTGAATGCCCCCAAATGTTTGAAAATCAGCCAGGGATCAGGAGTGTGGAAAGGAGAGCCCACAGAGGGAGCGGATGTCTGAGCAGCACACAGCGTGCTGCTCCCCAGCTCTGCCCCCTCACAGCTGCTGGGCTTTGCAGAGCCCATTTCAGGGGTTATTTGCTGTAAGGGCCGTGTTTGTGCCACCCCAGGAGGGCACTGCCAGGCTGGCTGGCAGTAAACAGCAGCCTGGACTTTATCTCCAGCATCTCTTGCCCTTCTGGGATAGAATCACAGACTCTTTTAGGCTGGAAAAGGCCTTGAAGGTCGAGTCCAGCATTAACCCAGCATTCCCATTGATCCAGCTCCTCTGCAGAGCTGTCCCACCCTCCCGCAGATCGACATTCCCCTCCAATTCAGTGTCATCTATGAACTTAACGAGAATGTACTCAATCCCCTTGTCCAGATCATTGATGAGGATCTTGAACAAGACTGGCCCCAACACTGAGCCCTGGGGACACCACTGGTGACCGGCCACCAGCTGGATTTATCCCATTCCCCACCACTCTCTGGGCTTTTAACCCGGTCAGGTTTATCCCAGTGAAGAATGGACCCATCCAAGTTAAAGGAATCCAGTTTCTCCAGGAGAATGCTGTGGGAAATGGTGTCAAAGCTTTAATAAAGTCCAGGTAGGCATCATCCACAGCCTTTTCCTCATCCATGGAGTGGTCATCCTGTCCCAGGAGATCAGGTCCCTGTTTGCCAGCCCAGGGGGTACCTGGGGGACAGTTGGTCTTATTACTAAAGCCCAGGAAGGCCTTGAGCACCTCAGCCTCTCAACAAAGGATGGAGATTCTCCTTAGCCCTCCTTCTCTCGCTGATGTATTTACAGGAACATTTTTAATTGTCTTTTCTGGCAGCAGCCAGGTTAAATTCTAGCTGGGCTTTGGTGCCTCTAACTTTTCTCCCTGCATCACCTCCTTGCATCCCCGTTGTCCTGAGTTTCCTGCCCCTTTTCCAAAGGTCGTAGACTCTTCTTTTTCCCCTGAATTCCAGACAAAGCTGTCTGTCCTGCCAGCCTTGTTTTCTCCCCTGCTGGCTCATCCAGCACACGGGCACAGCCTGCTCCTGCACCTTTAATTCCAGCTCCTGCACCTTTAATTCCAGCTCCTGCACCTTTAATTCCAGCTCCTGCTGCCAGGAGTCTCAACGCCCCCCCCCAGACTGAGGCGAGGGCTCTGTCCCTCCCTTTGCCAGCCCTCTGCCTCCCGGTGTTTATTTTCCCTGCGAGATGAATCCATTTCCCAAGGAGATGGGTTTATGAGCACACTCATTCCTCTGGCAGGAGAGAGCATGGCCTGCCCTGCCTGTTCCCTTCTCTGCTCTCTGTCAAAGTGCCACCCTAAAAGCAGCAGGGAAGCTGAGGTTTCCTGACCAGGCAGTGCCTGGCGGTGTCCCTGGGCTGTGGGGACGGAAAGGGGACCCGGGGAAGGGGCTGCTGCTCCTGTCACAGCGTTCCCCCCGTGTTCCCCTCCCCAGCTGCCCGTGCAGAGGCTCCCAGCTCTGGGGCAGCCCCCTGGCTGACCCCACTGTTTGGTAACTCCTCGGGTCTGCAATGGGAGCGGGACCCAGAGCGGTTCTGCAGGTGCAGGGGAGCACTGGCTCTTGTGAAAAGCTGTCCTGGCCTGGCTGTTGTTCTCAGCAGTGCCACTCCGGGCTCCCTGAGATGGGTGTTTCGCAAGATGAGGGTTCCTTTCATCACTGTTGTCGCACTCTGCTTGGTTTCTCAGCTCCACGGCCACCTCGGCATCTCCTCCCTGTGCAAAAATCTCTTCCAGTGTGAAAGCTTGGCTCCCTCTGAGACTCCAACCCAGCAGCCCCAGCATTTTCCCCCCTTGTTACGCTTTTATTGGAGCTCTTTTGAAAGCAAACATGAGCACTAATCTCCCTCTCTGGGGGCAAAGAGAGCATTTTGCAATGAGCACACAGCCCGGGCTGTGAGGATGCTCTCGCTTGGCCACACCTTCTCATCGACACATTTCTGTGGGGCACCAGCTGCCCCCGCAGCAACCTGGAGGTGCTTTTTGTCATATTCCAGAGCGGGGCAGGAATATCCCAGCAGCACTGGCTCCTGGGAGATGCTGTTCCTACAGCTGGGGGCACGGGCAGGCCCTGCGGAACAACCTCTCCCCGCCATACCCTCGTGTTTGTCTGGCACAAACAAAGCCCAGCCAGCTCAGCTGGGGTTTTAGGGACACAGCCTGGGTCCAGGCAGAGCTGGAAACGGGAGTTTCCACGGCTTGGAAGGAGGTTCTCTCTCCTGGAGTGTTGTAAGAGCAGGACACAACCCCGATCCCCCTGGATCTGGCAGCTGGAATTGCTGTGGGTAAAGGTGCTGAATCAAGCACAGTATTTAGGGGGGCACCAAGCTTTTCAAAACTTTCTCCGTGATGAAAAAAGCGGATTTGCTGCTCCTCCATGCATGAAATTTCAGTTTTCCCATTTTCCCTATGGAAAGGAGCATCCAGATGAATTTCTGTGCAATATTGCCAGTGCCAGTGCGAGAGGATTGGGAAATATTTCCTTGTTTCCTTGTCCTTGGTGAGGTCGTTTTTGCACAAGTGCATACATAGATATATGTGTGTGTGTGTCCATTACCTGTGCACAGCAATCCTTAGGTCTGTGCACAAACAGGGAAGTGGAAAGGCTTTGCTGTGCCAGCTGAATGCAGAGATGAAGATCTGTATGTTCAAAACTCAGAGTATTTATTGCAGGTCCTACTGACTGATGTGTTTAAATAAAGAGGATTTATGGGGTTTACGCTCTACTCAGGTGTCCTTGCTTAAAGCCATTTTCCCCATATTTTCTGACGTTTTCCCAGGGAATCCTTCAGGGCTCGTTAAAGAAAACCAACACCTCAAGGAGCAGGGAGGAAACACAGTGTGGACAAAAATGTCATGAATTTATGCAGTGCTTTGAGGCCTGGCAATGGGGACGGGGTTGTGGGTGCTCAGCACTCTCCGGTTTTCCCCTCTCCCATCAGGATCTGCAGACAGGGCTTTGATACCCCACCTGCTTCTCTGTTTGGACTGGCAACAGTGGCAGCCTTGGATGGCTCCTGTGCTCCCATGGCAGCACTTCCAGCAGCTGGGAGGGTTTAATCCTCTGTTGCTGGTCACCAGTGCGGATCCCCTGGGACTGGGAGGGAGCTGCAGCTTCCCCAGCTGTGGGGGTTTGGGGTTTGGGCTGGAAGAAGGTGATGGGGTGACTTGTCCGGCAGGAATGGGGTGGCAGCAGCACGGTGTGGCAGGACTTAGGACTTCTTTAGGATTAAAAAGCTCCTGGAGGTGTTTCCCTGGATAAATATCCACTCTCCTGGCCTGTCCTCTGTTACCTGTTGTCCTGATGTCCCTCTTGCTTCAGGTGGGGGTGAGGAAAGACCATGAGTGATGCAAAGCAGGATCCCAGCCCAGCATGTTGCAATGACAAGGATTTGGTGCCCTTTGTGCCACTTAAGCCCACGGTAGGAGCCTTGGCAGCAGAGGCCACTGCGTGCCCGGCGCATTGCGAGGCTTCTCCTTCCCACAAACAACAGCAGGGAATTGTTGTGCAGCTCGGACAGGGAGAGATTGCACCAGGCACTTCCAAAACGCATCAGATGCCCAAATTATAATCATTTGTGCTTCCCAGGGATACAGAGCCCCAGCCATCGCTGAGTGCAGGTAGAAAAAAATCAGCCAGACCTTCAGCATCCGTGGGGGAGCAGCAGCTGGCACCCACCTTTCCCTATTCCTGTTAAAACAGGACATTCCTGCCGGGAATATTTCACCTGGAAAGGCGGTTGGTCTTAAGAGGGGCTCAGAGCCAGTTCTGATGTCCCAGCCCATGGTGACTGCCCTGAGGATCCCAGCAGCCCCTCCTGGCTCTGGTCCTCCAGGAATGCCAAAGGAAAGACCTTGGGGAGCCACAGTGGCCCCTGGCAGAGCCTGAGGGCTCACAGACACAATTCCACAGGCACAGAAGCCACAGCAAGGGGATCTCCCAGCCCTAAAAGCAGTCCCTCAGCAATTCAGAGAGGTTCAGGCTCTGCAGCCTCAGCCCAGGCCTGAGAAATGCATAAACAGCAAGTGGCCTCTGGCAAGGCCCAGCCAAGTCCTTTTTCCCTCATGTAAATATTTTTTCCTCTTAAGTGTATGCGAGTGTGAAAAACCTCTCCTTAATCTTTTTTTTTTCCTTCCCTGGCTGAAGGAAATGCTTGTTCATCCCTGGGTGGGAACAGCTTCATCTTGAAATGTTGCAGCTGAAGAGCCACGCTGCTGAAAACATTTCTTATCACCCCCAAAGCCATCCTGCAACCAGATTAAATGGTGCCTGTAGGACACAACTTCCTTGGTGGCTGTTGGATGGAGGTCCCATGGGACAGCAAATTGGGAGGCAGCCTTGAAGAAGTCTTCAGAAGCAGTGCAAAATATCCTTGGGGCTTCAGGGTTTCAGAGCCTGAAAGTCCCACCCTGTTGTGTTGGACACGTGAGTGGAAATATGAGGCAGTTTTTTCTGAGAAAAACTGGAGCCCTAAATCAGTTTCTTGCTGCATGACCCTGAAATCAAATATTTTTTCATATCAGAAGTGATATTTTCTGATAGTTGGCCGTGACAGGAAGTGTGTCTGCATGCAGCAGAGCTGGTGGGAGCCCCAAAATATCTGCAGGGGAGCAGGGTGGGGGAACTGGGTCAGTTCACTGGGGAATCTGTTCTCACTGCTCAGAGCTTTCCTCCCACTCCATTCCCCTCACCTGCTTGGGAAAGGCTGGGATCAAGCTGGCACCCCTCCTTCCCAGCCCTCTGCCAGCTGAGCTCTGTCTCAGAGAATCAGAAGTTGTTGCTGCTCGTGGTTTCTGAGGCGAAAAGTATCAGTGCCTCGTGCAAGAGAACGATGCTGAGATAAACCTTCCTCAGCCCGGCCCGGTGGCGAGGCCTCAGCAGAACCCAAACCCTGCTCTGATGCTCTGCCTTGACACGAGAGTGGCTCGTGACCTCCTTTAGAGAGCCAAGCCAGGCTCACGAGCTGGGGTTCACCTTCACAGACAAAAAATCCCTTTGGCACAGCACTGAGGCGGAGGGGAGCTGCAGAGGGCAGGGCAAAGGGAGAGCACAAGCACAGGGAGAAGGGTTGTGACTCACAGCGACGAGGCCATCCCTCAGTGATTTGCACAGCTCAGTTAGGGCTGGCTCCCTGCAGCACAGAAAGCCCCTTCTCTTAAAAGGGGATCCTCGGGGTTCCTATTTATAGCAGGGAAAGTGCTCCAGGAGAGTCTCCCAGCCCTGAGTGAACATCTCCCCGGGAGCAGGGCATGGACAGGCTGTTCCCCTGCAGCCCCAGCCCCTCCTGCTGACATTTGCCACGCTGGAAGGGACGGTGGCATCTCCCTGGTGCCACAGGAGGTGCCATAGGAGGTGGTGCCACAGCCTGGCAGGGCCAGGAGGAAGCAGGGATAGGGACAGGGACAGGGACAGGGACAGGGACAGGGACAGGGACAGGCTGCTCCAGCAGGGCTGCCCGGCCCCTTCCGTGGTGGGAAGCGAGGGGAGTGTGCTGTTCCCAAAAGGAAAGGTCAGAGCTGGGGGTGAGGAGCCTCTAGGGCAGAGCCAGCAGGGCTGGGACTGTGATTTTGAGGCAGGACTTGGGGATGTTGGCCAGGAGAGACAGAAATTGTGGCCAGGAGAGACAGAATTAATTGAGGATGGGCAGAAAGGATTGTTGGTTCGAAGGGGAGCAGGAAGGGCTCTGTAGGAGTGCAGGATGAACAATTCCTACCAGCCTGGAATGTCGCCCTGGGCCTCGGAGGGACCCAGGATGGGTGCTGGGTCCACTGCAGCTGCTCAGGTTTGGTCTCAGGCTGGGCTGGCTCCGACCCTCAGTGCCAGGGGCAAACCACGGCTGGGCTTGGACTCACTCCTGGGGCTGCGGGGTGGGATTTCCCTTTGCTGCAGTGAGATGGGAATTTTCCTTTCCCATATGATTTACAAAACCAGAGGCTTGCAATAAACTCCGAGTGGAGTCAGAGATGTTTTCTTTCTCTGCCCAAAAATTCCATTTAGCACTCAAAACTTGGAAGGGGAAATATAATGATAAAACTGGACAACTCTTTTAGGACACGTTTGGACAACTGCAGCTGTCTAAGGAGGCTGCCATCAGCTCTGCCATGAAAGTCATAAATCCAGCACTGACTGGTGATGGAAAGAGAAGGAATCTCAGGAATATTGGTAAAGGGAAAGGTGGAGGCAACCAAATAAGAGAGGCAAAGCGAAATATAGCCCAAGGAGAGTGTAAAAAGATGGGGAAACAATTTGAGATGAGAAATCAGTCCTAGGAGGGAAACTCAAGAGGCTGGATCCCCTGGGAAGGGAGGGAGAAGGCAGGAATGGATTGAAAAAGAGGAAGCAAGGCTGGGAAATGCCATGAGAGCAGGATCTGCACCTCAGTGCAGGCAGCCTGAGCGGTGCCTCTGCCCTCCCACGTTGGCCATTCCCGTCTGCTCCGGAGTTTTGTGGGGAGGAAGGTTGCCTCTGGAATGAGCAGCAGCTTTGCTTCCTTCTCGGAGTTGCTCTGCTGCCTGCCAAGGCAGGGCTGGGAGGGCGTGGAGCAGGCGTTCCTGTCATTCTGGAGCCGTGGATGCCTTTGGGGTGAGTGTGTGACAGGTATGGAGACAAACCAGGACAGCCGTGCGGCCCCCCTGGCCCTGCACGGGGCTGGCCTCGGGGATGAGGAGGTGGGAATGGGGAATCACAGAACCACTGAGGTTGGGAAAGACCTCTCAGATCATCGAGTCCAACCTTTGACCACTTTGCCAGCCCGAGGAGTTGGAGGGGAAGTGGGGTTTTCCCAGCTGAAGGGCTGTGGGAAGGGGTTGGGTACCTGGGATGCTGCTGGGCTTTGGCACTGGCGTTGCTCCCAGGAGTTCTGCTGCTCTTAGTTTGCTCTTTATTTATCACCCTGGGGTGTCTCCACCCCAGTGCCAGGGGAGTTGTCCAAGACAAGTGTCCAGCCTAATTTATACTCCCAGAGCCAGGAAGGGGAATGCTGGTTTATTTTTAATGACAATCCCCTCTGCCTTGTGCTATGAGGCTCCAGTTTTGGGAAAAGCAGGGAAAAAACAACCCCGAGCACATGAAACCATTCTGCTTTTACCTGCAAATGGCATCAAATATGTGCACGATGCCAGCCAGGAGCTGTGGTTTGTTTGGAAGGGACAGGTCAGCCTTGTCACCTGTCCTGCTGTGTCCACCACACTTGTCCCCGTGGTCAGCGGGGCTGTGGCCGTGCTGTTTCCAGCACCCCTGGGAGCATGAGCACCACCGTCACTGTCACTTTGCTGAGCTGGTTTATCCTTGGGCAGCCCCAGAGGAGGTCAGGAGTGGCCCAGGGAATTCCAGACTTCTCATGGGAAGGTGGCAGCCCACGGGCTGGGGACCTGGGCAGGACCGTGGCTGTATCAGGGATGTGAAGCATGGCCCAAATCTGGAGAGGAGCTGTCCTGCTGTGCAAGGAGCCCTTGGAGCATGGAGATATCTGTGCAGTGTCCATATCCACCCCTGAAAAGCAGCTGCCTGGGTTGTGCAGTCCCTGGGTAGGGGTGGTGCTGCTGCTGACACTCACACAGGACTTGGTGGTGCCCCGATGTTCCTCCCGGCTTTGTGTGTAATTCCTCCAGACCTCGGTCATGCCTGAGGCACAAAGGCTTTGGTGCAGGGGTTGCTGAGTGGCAGGAAGGCAGAAGGGCAGCGGGAAGGTGTCACCCTGCTCCGAGGTGAGGTGCCAAACAGCAGGGCCCAGATTAGAAAGCAGCGTGTGCCCCGGTGACACATCGCCCATCCCGGTGCCACCTGCCACTGCCGCCTGCCAGGACCCTGCTGCCTGCAAGGGCACCGTCCCTGCTCACATTCCCAGGAGCTGGGAGACAAGATGCTTCCCAGTTACCTCACATTGTCCGTCCTTGGCCGCCTCAGCAGGAATCTGAGCGCCAACCCGATGCAGATGCACCCACGGATGAAACCCTTCTCTTTCTTTGCCAGTTTCGAGGGTGTCTGGGAGACACCTCCCTCGAGATCTTTCAGCTCACAGAGGAGATGAGACACCAGGGCTGGACCCCCGAAGGATAAGACCCAATCCTTCGCTCCAGTCGTGCAATCCTTGCCTGGCAGTAGTAGAAAGCCATTTTCTGTTGTATTTTTTCAGTCTTGAGTAATCCTAACCTAGAAGTGACTGCATCCCTTTCGAGCTTCCTTCATTAACCTTAAGTACCTGCTAAATTCTCTTCCTCCGGCCGCTGAGGAAACAGGTTGTGTTCGCAGGGAACTTTCTTCCTTCCCCCTCCCCTCCGGTGTGATTCATCCGAGGGTGCCTCGTTCCATTTCTCGAGGGTGCCTCATTTCTCGGGCCAGTGGAGGAGCGAGAGGCGATTGCAGCGATGCGAACGGGGCCGGAGGAGCCGCAGGCTGATCGTGGCAATTTCGGGACAAACACTAATTATAGTAGTGTATATATATAAATATAGCCAAGCCGGGCCCACACTGGGAGGAAATCCCCTGTGGGTTCAGCCAGGAGCTCCAATTCCTTTTTGTTACAATTAATAAGAGAAACGTGCGGGTTTCTGGAGGAACCACAGGGATGGTTTATCCTGCTCAGAAGTCGCTTGGAAGTTTTTCGGGCAGTGTCTTTGCAGAAGGAAAGGGGTGTCCACCTCTTCCCTGGATAAATAGGATGAGCCAGAGCGACATCACCTCCTAAATCTGTGTCTCCTGCCCTTGCTCTGTGCAGGAATCCTCACCCCCATCCCCGGCTCCCTCAAAGGATGGCGATGGGAATAACGAGCCCTTTGTTGTTAATGATAGAGACAATTTAGAGATGAGCTGCTGAGGGATTAAAGGGCTGCTGGACTGGTTTTGGAGGTGAGAATAATGGAGCTGAATGAATGTGTGGAGCTGAATAAATCTCACCCGCTCCTCCTTTCATCTTCCTTACATGGAATTCGTTAACGTTTGACTTCCAGTAATTTATGGAAGGCTCGGTTATCATTCCCACACCCTTCTTGCGGATTTCTGTGCACGGAAACCACTCTCTCATTGCACAGCACAGGTTTTTATTGGCCACTTTATGTGATCCCGAGCCCTGCTCTGTCCTCCTGCCTTCACAGTGAGCCTTGGAACCACCAGGGGTGGAGGAACCAGACAATGTCACCCAGCTCTGTAAAAAGCTGGGGTCCTTCAGATTTCAGTGCTGTCGTAACTATGAAGCTGATTTAAAATAAAATACACTTGAAAACCTTCCGTATCTGGCCCTTAGAGGGCTCTAGATGTACATAGCTCTCATTCCTGCACAAGTGTTGGGACCATCCGCTTCCAAATGGGGTTTCAGGTCACAGCTAGGCCTCTCAATCTTCCTAAACAGGAGGGAAATTACTGTAAATAAGTGACCAAAATGAAAACCTTGTGTCCCCTTAACATCCTGCCCCTGCCATTTCTGCACTTTCCTGGACTTTTCCTTCTGCAAGGGATGTCTGTCTCATTTCCAGCCCCATCTCTGGGAGCCAGGAGGACATGCAGGGCTTGCTGTCGTTGTGTACAGCTGGGATTTGCCCTGGAAAGGGTGGATAAGGCAACCCCAAGCTCCTTGGCTGAGGACAGCAGTGCTGAGGCTGACAGGGGCACGGAGGCAGGGCTGCGTCCATGGCGTGCAGCAGCTCACCGTGACTGAAACCATGAGATCACCGACGAGCCGAGCTCCACCCCGCAGGGAAATCTTTTTATATCTCCCTGTGGCAGATGCCAACCATGTGCTCACTGCCTGCAGAAGGGGCTTGCCAGGGAGCAGAGCAGGAGAGCGCTGGGAGCCGCTGGGAGCCGGGCTCTGCGAAAACAGGTTGTGTTTACCCAGGTGCGATGCCCGCTCCACCCGTGGGTGCCCGGCCCTGCCCGGGTGCTGTCTGAGCTGCAGAGCCTCTGCAGGGCTGTGTTGTGTCTGCCTGTGATAGCATCAGCACCCCGCTGCCAGCCCCGCTGCGGCTTGGCTGAGGGACCCAAAGCTCGGTGTGAACCCGGCCGTGCTGGAGCGTTCCCCGCACAGGTTCAGCCCTGTGCGCCCCGGGAGCGTTCACCAGCCCTTGGCACAGCTCCTGTGCTCCGCCCTGTGATGTGGGTGAGGAGGATCGGGGGAAAAAGTTCGGGATTTGCTCTCATGGAGGAGCAGCTACGGCTGAGCGAGCGATTGCCCGAGGCGATTTTGGGAATGAGGTTTTAAGCTCTGGAGCGGCTTTGGGAACGGTTGGTGGGGATGTGTTGCACAAGAGGCCAGCTGGGGGTCTGTCCCTCTCCCTGCCCCGTGGAATTGTGCATTTCTGATCCGGTTGTCAGTGATTTAATGGGATGGAAGATCCGTAGGACTCCTCAGGAGCAGCATCCTCCAAAATCCAGTGATTTAACCAAAGTGCAGGAATTGCCACTTACGCTCCTCCAGGTTGTCTGTGTGACTCCAGCAGGGATGAAATAAATGTGTTTGCTGTGGGGCTGCTTCTGTGGGAAGTGAGAAATGGGGTCAGTTTTAATCCATGAAGTTCCCTGAGGAGGGGATGGGAGGGAGAGTTCATGGATGCTCTGCACTGGGCAGAGAATTTCTGAGGGGCATGAAGTCTCCAAAAGAAGATTTTCCTCCTGTCCTCAGGTGGGAGACAGCAGCATGAGCATATGGAGAGGATACCCCTGGTTTTGTGGGAGGAAGCAAACCCCTGGTTGAGCACTCATTTACCAGGCACTGTTGGACTTCTTAAAATAAAAATCCTTCTGCATTTTCCCCTGACACCGAGATATTTTGCGTAAAACAATCAAACCGACCACCCCAACTCCATTTACAAGTTTTCCAAGAACTCCTCAGAGCAGTGGGAGGAAATCAGAGTTCAGAGCTGAATTCCACAAGCGATGACGCCGAGTCTGGGGAAGGGTTTGCACTGCTGGAATCCAAATGTCCACAAATGCTTCTATCTTAAAATGTGGGATGCTTTCGGCGTGGATCCCCTCCAGGCATCCACAGGCACCTGCTGATATCCCACTCCTATCAGATCCTTGGCTCTTTCCCATCTAGAGGATCGTTGTTTGCTATTTTCTTGTGAGGATTTGGTGGTGTCTCCATGTTTTTTCACATTCCACGACCTCCTGAGCTTGGCACGCAGCAGTGCTCCTGCCTCTGTGTTTCACAGGATTGCAGGAACTGGGGGGGAACTCTGGGATTCTGGGAACTCAACATCCCACCAGAATCCCCTGCTCGCAGCAGGGTCAGGGAGAGCAGCTCGCTCAGAGCTTTGTGCTTGGATTGTGGCAGGAGGGAGCTGAAATCCCATCCCAGACCTTCCTTTGTGTGGAACCCAAAGGCAGGTGGAGGAGAGAATTCAAAATCCCATCCCAGACCTTCCTTTGTGGGGAGCCCAAAGGCAGGTGGAGGAGTCAATCCCTTGTTCCTACAGGGAGAAGGTTGTTCTGCTCGTTGTTAAGTTGTTTGGCTTGGGTTTAAGCCTGTATTAGTTGGAGTATCTGCAGAGGAAATTGGGTGTAAGCCAGGCTTAAGGACAAGTCTACGCTCTGCTGGCATCACACCAAGAAAAGGGAATTACAGTGCCACAAACCAAGGGAAAAGTGTTGCCTGCGTTGGTTTAGATGGGATATTGGGAAGAAATCCTTCCCTGTGAGGGCTGCCCCATCCCTGGCAGTCTCCAAGGCCAGGTTGGACGGGGCTTGGAGCACCCTGGGATAGTGGAAGGTGTCCCTGCCATGGCAGGGGTGGCACTGGATGAGTTTAAAGTCCCTTGCAGCCCCAGTCATTCCATGATTCTATCCCTGCTCCTTGCTCCCTCTGTTGGGAACAACATTCAATCTGTTCAATGATTAAAAAAACCCCACAAGACCCAAAGCAAACAGTGTCCTTCCACTTCCCCAAAATTCAACAAAAGAGAGAAAAAAAAACCCTCAGAAAAGCTGGGACAAGGGAAGGAGAGGGAAATGGGATAACAGAGCTTTTAAAAGCCTGTTGCTTTGCAGCTGTTCCCATCCTGGCTGCTTTCCAGAGGTACTTGGATGATCCTCTGCCAGGAAAAAAAGAAGTCCTTCAAACCCATCATTTGATGGGGACATTATTCCTCAGCAAAGGAAATTAAAATCCAGGTTGGGGATTTAGGGATGGAACTGCACCAGTGTAGGAGCTGGGGATCTTCACTCGGGTAGATTTGAGCGGTGTCCCAGTGCTGGGAGATCCTTCAGGTGGGGATTAAGGACACAGAGGACTTGGATCTTCAGAGAATTTTGGTGCCACAGCCAACAAGGGGAGGTGTGGAGTTAATCTGGTGCCTGGCCGGTGGAGAAAGCTGGGAATGTGCTAAGGACTGACTGGGAAGTTGTGTCCCAGTTTGGCTTTGTGGCACCGGCTGCTGGATCCCAGTCCCACAGGAGAGCTCACGGGAAAAGGGGATAAAATAAACACAACCTGGCGCAGGGGAGGATGACAGGGGAGAAATGCTCTCCCTGGGCTGATGGATGCTTTGTAAAGCGTCCAGAGGCATTCCCGAGGCTGGGACCTGGGAGTCAGGGATGAACCCTGCAGGAAAGGTGCTGCAACAAACCCAGGGGCATCCCCATGTGCCACCTGGAACATCACCTTGCACAGCCAAGCACGGAGACGCCCTAAAGCCCAGGCTTGGCACAGCAGACTGGAAGGGATGAGGTGGAATTTTTTCCTTTCCTAGGTAAAAGCAATCATAAAACAGACTAAATCTGGGATTGGGACACTCTGGGGTTTTTTTTGTGCTACCCCTTGGCTTCTTATCAGGCATTCCCAGGTTTTTCTTTTCCCTTGAGCTGTGCAGAAGCACCTGATGGTTCCTCTCTTGCTGCTGTGCCCTGGGATCCCTCTCACACCCTGCACTTGGAGCAGATGCTGTTTAAAGGTTGCAGGAGAAACTGTTGGCAAATGGGGGATGACAGGTTGCAGAAACAGGATAAAGTAGCAGGAGTTTGCAAGGAGAGACTGGAGAGGCAGGAAAGGAAAGGGGGGACAGTCTGGAGAAGAGCTGTGCCAAGCCTGACTGGGCTCTGAGACCCCTGCTGAGGTGCAGACTGTGCAGGGCAAGGCTGGCAGATTCTCCTGGTTCCTGGAGGGCTGGAGCAGGAAATTCCATCTTGCTCTGCCCTCATTCCACCCTGAATCCTTGGATTGCCTGGGGAAGAGCTGCTCAGCTGCCTTGCAGAGAGCTGTGTTAGTCCCAGGGTTGGGCTCCAGTTCCATGGAGCTCCCACGGAGGTTTCCACAGGGTGCACTTCGAACGGAGTGAAGCAAATCCAAGATTTATGGAATCACAGAATCCCAGAATGGTCTGGGTTGGGAGGGACCTTAAAAATCATCTCATTCCACCCCTGTCATGGGCAGGGACACCTCCCACTATCCCAGGCTTCTCCAACCTGGCCTTGGACACTGCCAGGGATCCAGGGCCAGCCACAGCTGCTCTGGGCACCCTGTGCCAGGGCCTCCCCACCCTCACAGGGAAGGATTTCTTCCCAATATCCCACCTAAACCCACTCCCCTTCAGTTTGAAGCTATTCCCTGTGTCCTGTCACTGCTGTTCCTGCTGATTTGCAAAACCAATTAGTGCAAAGCACTACTGCCAATCCACAGGGAATTTTTTTTTCCTCTTCATCCTCTCCCTGACCCCTTGGGAAATGTCCCATGGGAGCCATTTCAAATTCCCGCTGTGACTCTGTGGGCAACAATCCATTCCCATTGACTGGAAAGGGAATTTTGACTTTCTCATCAGCTCTTCACCCTGTGGAATAACTGTCCTTGAGCCTGGGATTAATTAGGACTAATGACCAAAATTGTCATCATCAGGCTTCCACCTCTCCTAGGGCTGTCCTGAACCAAAGGAAGGGAATGTAAAGGAGTGAATTCCAGCTGGGAAGTCGTTAGCAGGACCCTGCACCCCTTGCTTTGTGGGATGGGGCTGATTCATCCCGCTGAACCCAGGATTCCCACAGGTGAACAGGCACCGCTCAGGACCAGAGGCTGCAAGGTTTCCTCGGCCAGCTTCTGTTTTGAATATCAAGCTTTGCCTTGTGAGCCCGGAGGAGCTCAGCTCCCAGGGCAGAGGAAAGGTTGGAAGGGGTCAGGCGGGCTGTGCTCTGTCCGTGTCACTGGGAGCAGCCAGCAGCATTCCAGGACAACATCTGATTTTGTGCTTTTACGAGGCAGATGTTTGGGAGAAGGGATGAGCTGTTTACTCGAGCTGCCATCTCCCAGCCCTCCTCCCTCCACGCCCGGAGCCCATAAATAAAGATTCCTGGGATTATGCCGCTGTTTGGGCTGCCCTGCCTTCCATCAGGACAAGCTGCCAGTCCTGCTCCCCCTGCACCTCGGTTCCACTGGGGAATAAATCAGTGAGGGCTAAATCCTCTCCCGGCGACGCGGGGATAAATCCGGGATGGCCGCGCTGACGTCGGCGCTGGGTGGAATTGCCAAGGGGAGTTGGACTCCTTGATTTCAGAGCAGTGCTGCTGATTTACACAAAAAGGGCTCGGGCTCAGCGTGTCCTAGGACTGAACAGCAAGGTGGGGTTTGCTCTGGGATGCAGCGCTGACGGCAGAGCAGCTCCGTGGATTTTGCTGGAATTAAGTTGGTGGAAATGAGTTGTAGCTGCAGCACAGTTTGAGTCTCAAAGAACTCCAGATCTTTAATGAAGGAAAGGATAAATCCTGTGTAAAGTGATTAATCCCATTGCCCGATGCTATTCCACGAGAGTCCCACAGGGATGAATCCCACCCTTGGGGTTGTGTTGGGATGATGGTGCCCTCACACCCTGATGGACACCAGGCAGATATCCATGGAGGAACCGGAGATCCCAGCTGACCCCAGCATGTGGAGGAACAATTTCCACCGGGGGAGGAGCTGCCCCTGGATGTGGTGCCAAGAGCTGGCCTGGAGCGGTGGGAATGCTGCTCGTGGCTGCTTTTTTCTCCTCCAAGAGGACACAAAAATTGTTGAAGGCAGCAGTCAGGGTGTTAGTCCTTGCTTGCTTGTTCCTCTAGATTTTCCCACCTTTTTTTAAAGGATTAGAAGTGAAAGAACGTAAAACAGGTGCTGGCCCCTCTCTGTTGTGGCTCCAGCCTGCAGCCTGTGGGTTTAAGCAGTCTGTGGATATTTCCCCTTGAATATTAATATTAATAATTATGGATATGAAGTGGATATTTCATCTTGAATATTAATGTTAATATTAATAATTATGGATATGAAGTGGATATTTCCTCTTGAAGATGTAGGACTTCCCAAACAACCTCACTGCCTAAAGAGACTTTGTAAAGGAGCACCTGGAATTCTGGTGGCTGCTCTGAGGGAAGCTGGAGAGCCCAGTGGGCCCCTCAGGGCCTGCCAGCCTTGCCCCATAAATGCCCCTGGGCACAGGGTGATTTACACCCCTCTCCTGATGGCACCTGGCCCACTCTGAATTGTTCATAAGTGACTTTTTTAATGGCTCAGAGTGGCTGGGGTTGGAACACACACAGTCACTGCTGTGATAATCTTGTTGTAAGATATCCAGAAACATCGACTTCCTCTGTTTTCCTGGGAAAAACGAAGCCAGGATCTCAGCCCCTGACCTGGGAGGGATGGGGGCGATGAGCAGCACCACTCTAACGAGCAAAGCTCTCTAATTACGGCAGCAGCAATTAAGTCCCAGTGGTGAAGGATGCAGAGCTGGAGGCACAACCTTGCTGTGCTCCGTGCTTCCGTTTCCTGAACGCAGAAATGGAATTATTTTGGAATATTCCCTTTTCCTTCCCACTTGAACTCCACAAGTGGCTTTGCCCTGGGAACTCTGGGAATGGTTCAGGCTTCCTTGGAAGCTGACAAGCACCATCTATAGGATTGCTGCAGAAGAGGCCTCGGGATCCCAGCTGATGAAAAAGGGCAGAGGAGCTTCACTCCAAGTTTCCAGATTTGTTCTGGAAAAACTCCAGCGTGCTCAGCATTCCACAGTGCACAAAGCCACGGCTTTCATCATCCATCCCTCATGTCTGGCTGGGTTGTCCACCCTGGATAAACTGCTGGTCCTTGGTCCCAAGGGAGAATGTTGCCTGTGGAAATTGCTGGAATTGCAGAGCTGGGATTATTTCACACAGGGATTTTCTAAAGAGCTCATAATCTGCAAAATTTCCAGTTTTCCTCAGGAACTGCAGGGACAGGACAAGGGGGAATGGCTTCAAACTGAGAGAGAGGAGGTTGAGGTGGGATATTGGGAAGAAATTCTTCCCTGAGAGGGCAAGGAGGCCCTGGCACAGGTTGGGAGGGAAGAAGGAAGGGAAGAAGGGAGCAAGGAAGGACGGAGGGATGGATAAACACACTTTGCAGGGCAGATGGAGTGCAAATAATCTTTATAAAGAGATGCTGGCAAGGGACACTGGTGCAAATCATCCCTGTCACGTTGGAACTTCATCCTTGATTTGCACAAGAAATACAACTCCGGTGTGGATACCCAGAATTCTTCCAAGAGAGGCATTGTGTTCCCAAAGAACAGATACGGGGTTTTTTTTTTCCTCTCTGCAGATCCATTTTGGCTTTCAAGCTGTTTTCTTCTCCTACACGCACAGATGATAATCTTTTACATGTCCCTATTAAAAATATCACTTCCAGAAAATAAAAACATGGGCATATTCTGTACTTGTTCCTTTCTCTATCTCCGAATTAATTTCCCATTTTTCCACCTGACTTTTCTGTCATTTGGTATCTCCATAATCAAGGAAAGAAGTTTAATCTCTCTCCTGGCTTCGGCATCTGAATCCCTCCTCTATCCCAAGCTCTCCGTGCTAAATTAATGCTGTTCTCCTTCCTTTTTTTTTCCCCACAGAGATCCCTGGATGTCCAGGAATGGTCGAGAGCTGAATGATCCAGCCTCTGTTCCTCACTGCCCTGAGCTCGTGAGGGCTCTGGAGAGATGGAGTGGGAGCACAGCCTGGCTTCCCTGAGCCAGGGGATGCTGTGGGAAGTGATTGCCTTGGCAAAGGTGCTCATCCCAACCCATCACCCATTGTGCAGCACCTCCAGGAGAAGCTGGGGAAGGACAACCAAGGGACCAGGAGAGGCTCTGAGAGCCTTGGAGGACACCAGGAAAGAATCTACGGGGAACTGAAGGAGGGAGTGGCCAAACCTTGACGAAAGGTGCCGAGGGATTTTTTTTGCCCTTGGAAAACCCTTTCCAAAAGGGAGCACCAGGAGCAGGTGTGGTCTCCAGGTGGTTTGGAAGAGGCACAGCCAGGTCGCTGCCTCACGGCCAGCTCGGGAGAGCAGCAGGACGTGCTCATGGCAGCCTGTCCACGCCCTGCTTGGGGATCCAGGTGAAACAGGACCAAGAGAGAGGAGCGTGGAAGATTCCTTCCGTTTATTCTGTGCTTGTTTCTCCTTCTGGTGTCTTCTCTGTCTACCTCTTCTTCTCTAGAAAGCACGGGGGGCCCTGACTGTCACAAAGGAGCAGAAGGATTGGCACAGGGCAAATCCTGCCTTCGTTTGCTCCTTGCTCCAAAAAACCTCCAACTGTCCTGCCTGGACCTCAGCCATTGGAAAGGCTGGGACCTGGCCATGCTTTTCCTTGCAGGAAGTCACATTTTAGCAGGACCAGCCACCCTTGGGAGCCCAGATTTACCACTTGAGGCTCATGACAGAGCATCCATCCCTCTCCTGCAGCTGTGGGAAGGAGCGCATTGAGCTCCTGATTTTGGATCGTGGAAAACCCATGGAGCAGAGAAAGAGATGGAGGGGAGTGATGGTCTCAGGCAGGAAACAGCAGGAAAAACTGACTGAAATCCATAGGGAAATGTGCACCTTGGACTCGGCCCAGCTGCAGCTCTCTGGTCCCTGAGCTGCTCCCAGAGCTGGGCAGAACGTGCTGGTACTGAACTGCGGGAGCCCCATCTCAGACCTTCCCCCTCGGGCTTCCAGCTGCAAAACCTTTCCCTCAAGTGCAATCCTATTTATTTATTTATTTTTCTCGCTGCTTGATGTGAAGCTGCTAAAGGAGCCCCCTCCCCACAAACACCCCGGGCTGCGTGAGGGCGCTGAGCAGAGGGGCAGGACACGGGGACACCTCCAGCAGACCAGGAGCAACCTCCTGGTGAGGGTGTCCTGCTATGCTGGGAGGATTGGCCTTGGTGGCCTTCAAGGGTCCTTCCAGCCAAAACCATTCTGTGGCTCTGGAAGATTTGAAAAGGGTGTCCCATCCCTGGACGTGTCCAAGGATGGTTGGCTGGAGCTCTGAGCATCCTGGGACAGTGGAAGGTGTCCCTGCCCGTGGCAGGAGGTGGGAATTCAATGATCTTCAGTGTCCCTCCCAACCCAACCCATTCCGGGATTCTGTGATCCCGTGGGGAGCAATCCCTGCTAGAGACAAGTGCACGGCCAAGGTCCAGCTCAGCAAAGCCCAGCCTGAGCACTGGCAGAGGGGATGCTCCAGTATTCCCTGTGCAGCTGGACTGGGAACGGGTGGGGGGACGGGGAATCGTGGTCTGTCCTGCCTGGAAATCGCATCCACGGGCTGGAGCTGCAGCTCTGCATGGAAGGAGAGCTGCAGGGAGCGGGGAGCAGGCGGGGAGCTGGCGTGGGGAGCTGTGCGTGCAGCTGAAGCACCGTGGGGAGGGTCACAGCTCTGTTCCTGTCACCGAACAAATCGTTCTGACAAATAAAGAATGGAAAGCCCCGCTCTTCCCACTCTTCTTTTCCACAGGTGGCACCACAGGGAGGGGCTGCACGTGGCTGGTGGGAACAGAAGGATGCCAGGGCAGTTTGGGAAGGGCTGTGGCTGCCAGAGGGAGAGGCTGGATGCAGGCAGGATAACCAGGGGGGTTCAAAGCACAGAGTGCCCCGGAGCAGGTGGCAGAGCCTCTCCGTGGGTTCCTGGGGCTGGCGGGTGATGGGTGGGAATAGCTCCAGGTGGGAATGGGCTGTGGGACCAGGCTGGAGAGGAGCTGAGCAACAGCAGGGCAGTGGGCGTGGGGCTGCAGGAGGAGGACGGGTCAAAGGAACCGAGGAGGAGGAAAGAAGAGGGTGAAAGGCAATGAAGAAGGTGCTGAGCATCCCGAGGGTTTCACAGGATGACAGCAGAGGAATCTGGAGTCCCCTGTGTGGCCCTGTGCTGTCCCCCGGGCTGGTTCTTCACCCAAATCCCAGATCAGATCCTTAATTCCTCCTCTCCATCCCAGCTGTTCTCCGCGGTGCCCCGGGGCAGGGTGGCAGTGACAGCGGTGCCCCGGGGCAGGGTGGCAGTGACAGCATTGCAGCTTCTCAGGAGCATTTGGCAGGGGAAAAAATTGGTCCCCAAACGAGGAAAGAATCAAAATGACACATTTCCAACGGAATTCATGACGAGACAATTAATTGCCCCAATTAAAACCGGTGGAGATCCTGGAGCGCCCTAATCCATAAAGATGCTCCAGGCAGCAGCGCCCTGGGGGTTTGCACTGCTCTGGCAGGAGCTGCAGGCAGCACTTCCAGGGGAATTCGGGAATTTCATCGCAGCACAGCCTGAAAAACTGCACAGATCCCTGTGGGGTCACCTCCTGCTTTTTAGTGCCACTGAGAACCCCAAAAACTCAGCAGCTCATCTCTGCTGTCTGAGGACACTCCCAAAGTCACCTCCTGTGCCACCTGCCCACATCAGAGCCTTGCCCAACCTCTGAGGCCTCCAGGACGGATTTTCTCCAGCTCCCAGCCTTTGAATCTGGATTTACAGAGCTCCGGGGTCAGCCCTGGGTTTTGGGACTGGAGAAACCCTGAGCCTGGTTTGCCGAGAGCCCACACAACCTCCCGATAGCCCAGGAGGTGCCCAAACGTCTTCCTGAAGTTCCTAAAGCCTGAGAGCAAAGAGCTGGGAGGAGACGATTGCAGCACAGGGCTGCAATAAACCCTCTCTTCATCCTTTCATGGTCCGAGGTATGAACATGAATTACGGCACCTTTAAACCTCCCGAGAGCAGCATTTCAAACCGCTTTCTTAAACGGCTGCTAAAGAGCATTGTTAAGCCGAGATGTCAGCGCTCGCTGGCTGAATGAGGCTGTTTTACGAGGCACTTTAATCCTTCCAGGAATCCAGCGACCCCTTTTCCACCCGCGGATCCACTCCTCGCTCCTTCTTCTCTGTCCTGTTTGCTCCCCCGAGGCTCTGGCGCCGTCACCTCTGGCAGCCTCGTGGCTTCCAGATGTACACGGGTTCCTAAAAACCCCACATCTGGATTTGGGGCTACCCGGCAAACAGCAGAGGCTGCAAGGAAATCAGGGGCTTCTCTTGAGACTGCTGTGATTTTTAGGGTCATGTTGTCAGCAGGGCTGCCGGCCCCCTGCAATCCCTGTGGGGTGCCTTCCTGTGGTGCCCTAGAGATCCTGGGCATGGATCTTGCTGGAGGGCACAGGAGGATTGAGGGGCTGTGCCCTCAGAGAGCCACGGTCTCTGCAGGCACAGCCACATCCCCTCGGGATGATCCTTCATCTCTCAGCATCCCTCTGAAATCCTGCTTTAAAATAAGCAGCAGGTCCTTTCCCTGCCTTCCTTATTTCCCTTTTGGGGGACGTGTCCCTTTCCCTGCTGCCTTGACCCCAATATCATTCCTGAGGTTTTTCCAACATCCTCAGCTGGTGCCTTCCCAGGGCACAAATTGATTTCTGGGTCTCACAGCCATATTTATTTCAATTCAAAAGGCACAAATCCCAGAAAACGTTGGATTAAACAACCCCAAGCTGGTGGTTTACCAGCATTTTGATTGCTGTGGGAGAGTGTTGAATTCCCAGGTGCTCTGGGTTGGTCTCCATGGAAATTGGTAGGAACCTTTGGATTGCACAATCCTGAGGCTGAGGTTTTGTCTCATCAGCTGAGGATGTGGTGGGGGCTGCTCTGCTTTGCTGTTTGTGTCAGTGAAATTCCCAATGAAAATGGGAATGTGCCCAGCCCAGGCCGTCACCTGACAGTGGGAAACGGAAAACAGATAAAGGGGCAGTGCAGAAATGGAAATTATGGTCATTGAAGCCCAAAAAATCCCATCAAAACCCATCTGGGCATTACAAACACCCGGCTGCTTCATCCATGCTGCTTCTCCGGAGCTTGTTGTGGCTGGAAACTGGAAAAGCAGGGAATTATCCAGCGCTGCTGTTAACCATTAACTGCTTTGCTGCAGGTTCTGGCTGCAGCCCGCACGGAGAGCCGGTGTTTGGAGGAGTTAATCTCCCTTCAAAGGCCACCCAAGCCGATGGAAAAGCTGGATGGGAGTCCAGGGATGCAGGTGCCAACGAGCTGCGCTTGCAGTGGCAACCAGGCAAGCAAGCAGGGAGCTCCAGGTGGCCCCAGGTGGCCCCAGGTGGCCTCAGGTGTCACAGCAGCCACGTGGGAAAGGAGCTGGGCCTGGAAGCTCAGGATCTAAATAGTCAAGAAGGGATAAGGAGGAGAATAAAGACAGGCAGGGGGGACATCCCAGAGGCAGCAACAGCATCCAAAGGGATCCCTGGTTCAGCAGAGGTCAGGGAAACGTCAGGGAATGAGGGCCGAAGGAAAGGAGGATTCTTCATCAGAGACAGACAAAGAGGGATGGGTTCGTTAAAGAGGAGAAGTTTAGGCTGGATATTGGGAAGGAATTCCTCCCTGGGAGGGTGGGCAGGCCCTGGCACAGGGTGCCCAGAGAAGCTGTGGCTGCCCCTGGATCCCTGGCAGTGCCCAAGGCCAGGCTGGACGGGGCTTGGAGCAGCCTGGGACAGTGGGAGGTGTCCTTGCCCATGGAATTCAATGATCTTTAAGGTCCCCTCCAACCCAGCCCTTTCCATGATTCCGTGGCTCTGGGACCATCCCATGGTGGGATAACCTGCCTCTCCAGATGGGATATTTTCCTACAAAAGCTTTGGAGCAGCTCAGCTGGAAACGTCTGCATCCATCCCAGCAAATGCCAGCCACTCTCCGCAGCCTTTTCCATGGATCTGCAGTGGCACAGACACAGGGACCTGGCTCTCTGGGTTTGCCCCTGGGCTGGGAACACAGCAGTGCCCTGCTCCGGGGAGCAGCACGTTCCCATCCCCATCCCCTCACCTTCCCACAGGAGCACCAGCCACTGCTTCCTGCAAGAAACATCGGAAAAATCGCAGAGCCAGAAAGGAATTCCACAGCAAGCAGGTTTGGGGGGAGGTTCTGTGTTTTGTTTGTTTGAAAAATCATTTCAGATGTTTGTTTCTAGAAAACAAAGAAGTCACAGCTCCCCTTTGTTTGTTCCCCTTTCCAGCAGGAGGGGAGTGCACTGACCAGGGATTGCTCCACTTCCTCCCAGCCTCCTTCAGCTGGAGAAGTTCTGTGATTTTGATGGGTTTTAAACAGCGGAGGAGGGGGGTGAGGGAGAAATGAGAGCACCCTCGGCACCACCTCCACAAGTGCATTCCAGGACAGAGCAAACAAAGAGGAAATGAAATTTGACACTTCTCTTTTGTCATCCAGACCGAAGCGAAACGAACGTGCTGATCCAAAATGGAATTCTCCCTGTTTCAGAAGCCTCCTCCAAGAAAGTGTGATCAGATTTTTTCTTTTTTGGAGAAAAAAGACGGATTTGATGGAATCGAACTCTTTGATCCCCAAATTGTGGCTAAGCAGGGTGGAAGGGCACTTCCAGCTCTCCATCCTGTGGCTGCAGTTGGATATTTCCTGCTGGTCCTTGTGCAAACTCTGGATGGTTTTGGTAAACAGGTGGAGAATCCCACAGACATCCCACATCCCATGGGAAGCCGGGCACAGGGCGGATTTTGTGAGGATTTTGTGAGGTTTTGGGGAAAATCTTCCCTGTGATTTGTCAGGACAGGTGGGAGAGGGGGAATCCCTGCTTGGTCTCCCATCCTGCCACCTCCACCCCAAGCTCTGATGCATCCCAGGTGCTCCTGCCGGGATAACAGCAGGAGAAATTCCAGTGGGCTGCAAACAGCCCCGGCTCCAGGGCATCACCTGTTGTTGAGGCTGCCCTCGGAGGGAGCTTGGAGCTATTTTTGGAGCTGCCTGAGGGCAGCGAGGATTAACGAGCCCCAAATGCACAAGAGAAGGCTCGGATTTGCTCAGCCACAAACTCTGCCCTGGCTGGGAAAGGAAGGGCCAAGCTGGGATCCTTGGGAAATTTAGGTTAAATATTAGGGGAAAATCTTCCCTGTGAGGGTGGGGAGGCCCTGGCACAGGGTGCCCAGAGCAGCTGTGGCTGGCCCTGGATCCCTGGCAGTGCCCAAGGCCAGGCTGGATGGGATGGAGCAGGTCCAGAGTGAGATGCTGACAGCTGACAGCACTGGGGACAATCGCGACAAGGGACAGGCAATGCAAAGAACAGAAAAGGCCACACAGGGACTTCACAAGGCAGCATTTCCTTGCTGAGGGGAGCCAGCTCACAGAGGGCACCTGGAAAGCTTTCAGAGTTGTTTTCATCCTCCTGCAGCAAACCTGGCCCTTCCCCTGCCCTGCAGCTTCCCCTCTCCTTTGGGTGCTGCAGGCAGAGGGGACCTTTAGCCCACCAGATGCTCTTGCCAAGTCCTGAAGCCTCATCAGGGCTCCTTTCCATGTGGACACCAATCCCAAAACCCCAGGAGCTCAGGGGGTGTCTCCCAGTTAAATGGGTCAAAAAAAGAGGTGGTGACTCCACCACTTCTTGTGTACCCTGGAGGTGCCCAGGGAAGGGCTGGAGGTGCCCTGGGCTGGGGACAAGGTGGGGATGGGGCACAGCTGGGACTCGATGATCCTGGAGGTCTTTTCCACCCTCTCTGATCCTGGGAGTCTGTGACAATGAATGAATGAACAAAACACGGCACCAGAGAAGAGGAAAGGCACTGGGGTCAGGCAGAGGGGACACAGCAGCACAGGGAGCCTGGAATCACAGCAGCTCTCCTGAGGAAAATTCCCTGAAAACTTCAGGAGAAGCCCATGGTTCTGCCCCTATTTCCTTCCTCTTTGGCACGGATCCATAAAACCCCCTTGTGCAATGGGAACACACCCAAAAACCCCAAAGCAGTGGCCAGCATTCCCGATATCCCGAGCCCTGCAGCTCTGGAGCAGAGCAGTGCTGGGCTGCTGCAGGCAGTCGGCTTTAGCTGCAGATGTGTCCCGGGGCAGATTCCAGCGGATCCACAGCTGGGGAGTCACAACTGGCACGCCCCAGCCCCAGCAATCCAGGATTTCCCAGGGAGAAGGGAACAAACCCACCCCCAGAACAGCAACGAGTCCCAGGTCATCAGCTGAGACTTCCCCGCAGCCATGGATTCCCGGGGTGGCTGCACTGGAAGGAGCCGATCAGCAATTCCAGGATGTGCTGGAGCCTCATCCCGCGGCACGGCCGGGAATTGTGGAGCTGTGTCAGCCCGGCAGCTGCATCTCCAGGGCTGCTTTCCAGAGGGAACCACTTTGAAGGAAGGAAACGCGTTTTTAAAGTTGTTTCTTTGCTTAGCTCAGCGCTCAGCACCAGCTGCCTGGTGAAGCAACTCCCTGAGGGATCCCTCCCTTGCTGAGACTTTTTTTTCTTTGATTTTCTCCTTCCAGAGGGGGATAAATTTCCTCAAACCCACCCTCACCTCTGCTTCTCTGCCACAGGCTGCAGGAGGAGCCTTTCAGCTCGGCACTGATCCTTGTGCACGGCTGGGGAGAAGACACAGAGTCCCCATCTGTCCACGGACACCTCTTCCAGGATATTCCCTGTCCCCTCCTGCCACCCAACAGTGCAGTGAGGCCAAGCTCTGCTGTCCCTCTTTCCCAGGCAGGGAATGCTCTGCAGGGCAGGCCCAGAGCACAGATCCCGATTCCCGAGCAGAGGAAGGGAGGTTCATCCCTGGCTGCTCAGCTCGTTCCCTGTCCATGGTGTAAATCCCAGGATTTGGGTCTCTCCTACTGCCTGACCTGTGGAGATTCCTCCCTCTGAGCTGGGCAGGAGCTGCAGTGAGAAAACGAGGTCGTTTCAATTAAAAAAAAGACAGAGAGAATGTCTGGGGAAGGAGAGAAAAGAGAGAATTTCCACTTTCACTTCCAGAATGCCTCTGCCGGCTGAGGGATGTGTGGGACACTGGGAAAAAGGCTGGAGAAGAAAGACTGCCAGAGAGCCCTGAGGATGGAACAGAAGAAGAGATGAATTTCACCCATAAAATTCCTGCTGCTGCAGGAATCCAGGCTGACAATTGGATTGACAACCATTGGATCTCAGTTAGGGGTCTCCTGGCTGATTCATGCTGAGCCATCCCTGTGACCTTTGGAATATTCGGCTTTTTGGGGAGAAGCAGAGGGGGAACTGTTCCTTGGAAGAGTTGAGTCACTGGAGAGCCCTTCTCGCTTTCTGCAGTGGGGAGTGGGGTATCTGAGAGATTAATTCAGTCAATATCTGAGAGATGAATTCAGTCAGTATCAGAGATGAACCCAGTCGGTATCTGAGAGATGCATTCTGGCAGTTTCTGAGTGATGAATCCAGTCAATATCTGAGATATGAATCCAGTCAATATCTGAGTGATGAATCCAGTCAATTTCTGAGTGATGAATTCAGTCGGTATCTGAGAGATGCATTCTGGCAGTTTCTGAGTGATGAATCCAGTCAATTTCTGAGTGACTTCACCTGCTGGAGCCCAGCCCTGCCCAGGACATTTCCCCCCCGAGCAGCAGTGCCAGGGAGCAGGACCTGATGGGACAAGTGCCCGCTGCTGCCCCAGCCCTTCATCCAAGGTGACTCCATCGAGTGCTGCTGGCTGAGCTGGGCTCGGGGCTGGGGGATGTCCCCAGGGTGAGAGGCAGACCCGGATCCCGTGGGTGCAGAGCTCACCTGGAGCCCCGGGAGCGTGGCTGCCGCCTCCAGCCCTGTCCCAGGACGAGGAGGGGGTGACAAACCCGTGGCACGGTGAGGGACACACTCTGATCCTCGCTCTCAGCCCTGCAGGCAGATCGCTCAGGGCACTGTCACGCTGTCCCCTGGGTGGCATTTCCAGCATGAAGTGTCCCCTCAGGTCCCCGGGGGGGGTCTGGCAGCGGGCAGACTTGGCTTTCCTCTTGGCACCCGGTTTGTTTGTCATGGGAGCTCTGGTCATGTTCCCCTGAAGGTTTTGGGAGATAAATAAAGTTCCTGCCAGGCAGGAGGGATTTCTTTCTGCAGCAGCCATTTATCCTTCATGGCTTTTCCTAGGATTTATTGCCTGGCTTTTCTTCTGGAGCAGAAAAACTCGGAGGTGCCTGGAAAATGTCCTTCCTGCCTGTGTTTGGGGGGTGTTTCTTGAACCCAGAGTGGATCTCCCCTCTCATTTAAACATCCGTAAATCCCACATCGCTCCAGCCCCTCGCACACAGCCAGGCCCTCCAGAGATCCCAAATCTCTGCTTTTTCACAGAAACCTCTCCCAAGACCTCACATAACCCAACTTCCAGGGGATTATTAGAGGCAGAAAAAGGAGCCTGACTCCCCGTGCCCTGCACCTGTGGCTGGAATTCCCCCCAGACTCGCGGCAGGGCACAGCAGGGCTGATTTTCCATCTGCTTTTCAGGATTAACCCCCCCAGGGCTCCATCCTGCCGTGGGCAGGTGTCTCTGTGGTGACAGAAGTGTCCCTCACGCCTGGCCTGCGCCCTGGGGAACGTAGCAGGGGGTCCCAGCAGCTTCACCCACACAGACATCCCCGTTTCCCTCCATTTCCCCCCATCCTCAATGGTTTTGAAGCAAAAAGCGTGGAAAATCACCAGGAGTTCTGCGTGGGAATTTCCATGCAGAGAGCTGAGCTGTGTCTGGATTCCCAGCCCAAGCACGGGGATAAATCCCAGTGTGAGATGCATTCCATCTTTTAGTGATTAATGCAGCCTCCAGCACCATCAAACACTTGTGCTGATGCAGGAGAATTTATAAGCAAGAGGATCATTTATTGCATTAGGGGCTGAATAACAGCTCTTTCAAACCTGCCATCAATAAATTAAATTAAATTAATGGCAGTGGTCGTTCCCCCCCATGCCAGGGAATCTCTGAGGGTCCAAGGCCAGGTTGGGATAGTGGAAGTGTCCCTGCCCGTGGAATGAGATGATTTTTAAAGTCCCTTCCAACCCAAACCACCCCATAACTCTGTGATTTCTAAAGAGAGAGCTTTAGTCTGGCGAAGCCTTGTAGGGAGAGAGTGGGACAAGAACAATAAAGAGGCGCTGACATTAAATCCCATTAATTGCAACATAATCTTGCAAATGTGTTGCTGGCTGCCAGATTTGCTCATTCCGTGAGCAACTGCACTCCCACATCCCTTCACCAGGAGCTCATTCCTCACCTAAATCACAGCAGGATCCTCCTTCAGCCGCCAGGATTCCTCCTGCTTTTGCATTTTTTGCTGTAGTTCCTGGTTTAGAACACGCTCTGTCCCTCTGTTAGGTGCTTTTTCCTGTTTTTTCCTGGAGCAAGCAAAGCATGATCCCGCCAAATCCCTGCTCTGCGTGGAGCCAAAGCCCAGCTGCCCACGGAGAGGTGCCTGTGGTCAGTTTAGGTCCTGCCACGCCAAAATCGGGGGAATTGTGACCTAATTCAGGAGATAAAAAGTGAGGTAATTCCAAAAATAGCTCTTGTGGGTGGGCAGGCCCTGTCCTGGGCAGTGGGGCAGAGGCAGGCTGGACCCCCCAGGCCAGGCAGGTTTTGGGGTTTCAGCCTCTCTGTGGGTTTGACATCAAAGCCCACACCTGGAACTCAAGGGCTTGGTCAGGTGGGGATGCAGTGAAACCCCACAGGATCCCTGGAGCTGTGTCCGTGGGTGGGGGGAGCAGACACCCAGCTCCTTTCCCTTCCCACCCTGGGAAAAGCCCTCTCCCTGTCCCTGGGAATGGGCAAAGCTTGAGATGACCCCAGCAGAGCCAAAACCTGCAGGTGGAGCTGCACAGAAGAGGCCAAACCCAACCCCACGGAGCCCAGGCTGGCCCTGTGTGGGACAGGGGGGGCAGAAGCCGCTTTCTCATCCAGGCTTCCCACTAAACCACAACTTTCCCTGAGCCCTGCTCCAGCAGACCTCATTTGACATGGAATTCTGTGCACCAGGCAGGAGTCTCTGTTTCCCAAAATATCCCTGACAGGTGCCCCTAAACTCCTGGCACCAGAGTGACACCACCGAGCGAGATCCCAAAATGGATTTCATCTCTTTGAGCCCAACCAGATGCAGCCCTGGACGTCCAGGTCATTTTTATTTGTCCAGCTTCTCTCAGGAACAGGGACTGGAGAGCAGGAACATCCCCATGCCCACAGCTCCCATCTGGCTGCCAAGGCACAGAGCTCGGGGCTGGGCCAAGCTCTGGGTTAGAATCTGGTTATTAAAATTATTAGGGAGGTTTCTCTGCCCTAATTAAGGTGCAAACAACCCCAATGTCAATAGCAGAGATTTTTATTTAACGGTAACTGTGAGGTGCAGAGGGATGGGCAGTGTTTGGATGGATGGATGGATGGATGGATGGATGGATGGATGGATTCCCAATGGGAATCTGGAAGGCAAAGCACTGCACAGCACTGGGTTTTTTGGGATTTCTTCCCAGCGCTGCCAAGAGGAAATTTGGAACATCAGCTCCATCCCCTCCTGCCTTTTGTCTTCTGAATTCTCCTGCAAAGGCAGGAAGCTCTCACCAGGTTTTCCAATTGTCATTGTCCCTAGGGATGCCATCCACAGGCAGAGGGGGATTTTGTGATCCTCTGCCTCCGCTGGGACCTGTCCTGTCCCCTCTCCTCCAGCCTGGCAGCTCTGGGCAGGGCCAGCTCAGGCTGCAGGAGCTGCAGGAGCAGCTCTGCCCGTGGTGGCTGCGGGGACCCCGGAGGTGACAGAGGCACGGGCGGCGCATCAGTTGTGTGATCACACAGGGCCCGAGTCCTTCAGAGCTGCAGGATTTCATTTGAAGGCCACAGGGGAATTCCTCATTTGTAAAATGCTCTGTGTTCCACGGGGAAAAAGGAAAAAAAATCCCCAGCAACGTAACTGAAACCAACCCAATCTCCAGCAGCAAACCCGATCGAGTTTTCCTGTTATCCACAGGTCTGGAGAACATTGGATTGAGTCATTCACGGCGCCCAATCGATGGGAATCTTCTGGAGTGAGTCCCAGCAGCAGGAGCAGTTTGTGCTTGCAGAGAGATGGATGCTGGTGCTGCCCAGCGCTGCAGTGCCACTCCTGCCACAGTCCCCCCGTGGGGGTGGCACGGGACGTGGGCCACCAGGGAAGGGTCCCCACAGCCTGGCAGCTGGGGAAAAACGCCCTGGAAGGAGGTGGGAGGCTGCTGTGTGGCAGGTGTGGAGCCCTGCGGTGTCACAGAGCACAACCCACGGGTTTTCCAGGGCTGTTGATAACAGAAACCACAGCACCAGAGGGTCCCAGAGTGGGATGGGGTGGAAGGACCTTAAAATCATCCAGTGCCCCCCCTGCCATGGGCAGGGACACCTCCCACTGTCCCAGGCTGCTCCAAGCCTGGCCTTGGGCACTGCCAGGGATCCAGGGGTAGCCACAGCTGCTCTGGGAATTCCATCCCAGCCCCTCCCCGCCGTCACAGGGAAGGAATTTCTTCCCAATATCCCACCTAACCCTGCCCTCTGGCAGTGGGAAGCCATTCCCTGTATCCTGTCCCTCCATCCCTTGGAAATTGTCTCTCTCCATCTTGCCTGCAGCTCGCTCAGGCCCTGCAAGGCCACAGTGAGGTCACCCCAAAGCTTCTCCTCTCCAGGCTGAACAATCCCAGCTCTCCCAGCCTTTCCTCCCAGCAGAGCTGCTCCATCCCTCTGATCCCCTTGGTGCCTCTTCACCCAGGACCAAAGGATGCTCTCCCCATCCCTCTACACTCTCCATTCCCAGGATCAGCTTCTCAGCTCCCTCACCTGGACCCGCTGCCCACCCCACAGAGAACTCCAGGCAGACTTTGACGTGCCCTGGGACTGTGCAACGAGCAAGACAGCCTCACTTTTACAATTTCCATCGCATTTGCAGCTTCAGAGCAACCAATTCCATCCCTTTTTTCCATCGCCAGAAGGAAAGTCCCAGGGGATTGGAGTGATGCAATCCCTGAATCATCCTGTAAAGAGCAGTGGTGGGCGAGTGCTGGGTGTGAATCACACAGCTCCTAATTGCAGCCCCCGCTTGGCAGCCAACTGCCCAAGTTGTTGTTTGCTGTCCTATTTTTTCCTTTTCTTTGCCCATTTGACAGTGGCTGTTCATTACAGCCTTTTTGATTTGGACTCTCTGAGCCTGTTGCCTTCGGCTCGGGGGTGCCGGTAATTTTTTAATGAATTTCCCCCAGAGAGAGAGGAACAAAAGAGCCGGAGGAGAGGGTTTGATTTCCAGCCTCTGGGAGTGCTTTATAAACAGCTCAGCTGATTAAAGAGACAAGGGTGCTCTTTTAATAGCAGGTTTTGTCAGGGTTCAGCTAATTAATTTCAGAGGAAAACGGTGCATTTTGGTGGAGCAGCCACTTGAGCTCCTTTCTCTGTCCAGCTTCTCTTTGGCTTTGTGATAAAATTTCCGTATCTCATCTGAAGGGGGTTGGAAGTTAAGGATGGTTAAGGTCCCTTCCAACCTGGCCAAACCTCCACCTGCTGCCCAAATCCCTGGAAAATGTGGCCAGGGTGGGAATGAGGAGCTGTCCATGCTGCAGCCTCGGCATCCTGCAGGATAACACAGAGGAAATTTGCTGGCAAATAAAAGAAATTCAAATTAACCCCTCCTGTCCTCTCCTGCCACACTGGGGGCTCCTTCCTGGTGAGAAATCAGGCGTGAGATGGGAATGGAGAGATTGGGCATGGAAAATTGGGATTCATGGAGTGGGGAGAAGCAGCAGGGAATCTGTGTGACCTCCCAAAGGTGAGGGACCAACCCCATTCCCAGTTTTGCTTGGTTTTCCCTGGATTCCTGATCAACCCCCCACTCTCCCAGGGCTGGGAAACACCAGGACAAGCGAGGCAGTGCCAGGCTGGGGGAGCTCAGCAGAGCCCAGAACTCCTTCCCAGGGCACCAAAAACTCAGGATATTGCATCCAGCAGGTCCTGCTGGATAAAACCAGGTTTGTTTCTGCAATCTCCACCTCGTTTAGAGGCAACCCTGTCCCTGTTGCTCTCCCCTTGCTCCACTTGTGAAATAAATGTCTGTTTTTGTGCTCGGCCTCTGCCTGTTCCCCACGCACTGCCGGGGAAATGAAGAGCTGTGTTTATTCCAAATGGCTTTATTGGAGCATCAGGAAGCACAAATCAATTCCCAAACGAAGTCCTGTGGTACCCCAGGAATCAGAGCTGGCAAACGCAGAGATTTGCTGGGTTAAATTAATAGCAGGGCAAGATAAAAGGCAAGGCAGGCCATAAAATGAGTCAGGTACAATAAACTCCCTGAAATTCAGAGCTCAGAAGTAAATAACCAGCAGAGGGGGTTTAAAAATCAACATGGAAAAGCAAATTCTGGGAAGGCCTGAGTGCATTTTGCCACGGAGGAGCTGCTCCTTTGCTGCCCTGGTGGGGGCTGCAGCAGGGGAGCAGCAGTGGAAATTTCACAGCAAAACCTTCCACTTTCCCAGCTGTTTTGAGGAGAGGAAAATTCAGATTTCCTTCTGTCCTCCTCTGGTGCTGGTGGGACCAAGAGCTGGGGCTTCCCTCTCTGGTTGTGGTTTCCTGCAGAGTTCGGCAAATGCTGATTTTTGGCAAATAAATGAACGGAAGAGGTTGAGCCCTGGGCAAAACGGGAGCAGAGCGGTCACCGCCCACCCCTCAGGACTGCCAGGCACCTCGGGAAGCATCACCCAGGGCTGGAAAGGTGATGTCCTGCTGGGAACCACCCGGGAATGCCGCCCTGGGCAGCCGGGCTGTGGCACAGGGGGGGCTCTGGGGATGTCCCCTGGAAGCAACAAGGTGAATTTTCCCTTTCTCTCCTTCCCCGGAGATAACTCTCTGTCTTTTTTTTTTTTTTGGTTTTTTTTTTAATTTAATGAATCCTACCTCATTTTCCCCTTGCAGCAGGGTGCTCTCCTAAGCGGCTTTTCCCACCGGAGCTGTCCTGGAATGTCCCCAGCAGCCGCCTCTGGTCGCTGCTCATCCCCGGTGCCAGGGATGCTCAGCTCGCTGGGCGTTCTCCCACCTCCTGTGGGGCTGCCCCGGCTTCTCCCACCGCTCCTCTGTCCTCTAATTAACTAATGAGGCGTGATGAGGCCGTGTCTTTAACCCCATGGGTTTTCCTGCATTCCCGAGTGGCCACTGCTGGAAGGAGGGGTGGGAGAAGATCCTGCATTTCTGGGAGTCTGTCCCTCCTCAAGGCACTGCGACACAGGATTTTTAAACCCTTTGTTTTTTTCTGAGGATGTGGCTCAAACTCTCCTGGAATGTTCCAGGCTTGGAGCTAATAAAGCTTAAATTCCACTTAAATTAAGTTACAGGTTCATCCCTTTGGGTTTCATTGCTTTGTGTTTATGAAACTCAATCCAATGATGCATAATCACAATAATCACAATAATCACAACAACAACAACAACAATAACAACAACAATAATAATAATAATATTATTTTTATTATTTTTATTATTATTAAAAGATTGGCTGACGAGCAGGAAATCAATCCCTGTCTCCTGGGCACTCACTGAGTATCAGACATTTTTGAAAAATCCGTTGTTTTTTTATAAACATGTAATTACTGTCTAACTAAAACTGAATTAACAGGTTGGGCCAACGTGTGCCTGGGTGTGCAGCAGCTCTGGCTGCTCGGGGTGATTTCTACAGGCTCCAGCTTGGGCTGGAAGAGATCCAGGGAAGAGATCCAGGAGCAGCTCCTTGCCATGGTAACCCCTTCCCACCTGCCAGCCCGGGCTGTGTTTTTCTCAGGCAGGCTCTGGGTTTGAGGTGCTGTCCCTCAAAAACTCATCAGCCACTGGGTGCAGCCCCAGCCTTCCCAAAAAATCCTGCCTGCAAGCTGGAGAACGTGGAGAAAAGGCAGGATTGCCTCTTCAGAGTGAAGCTTTTGGCATCGAGCTGGTGGAAGAGAACTAATTAAATTAAATATCAGGAAGAAATTGAGGCCCTGGCACAGGGTGCCCAGAGAAGCTGTGGCTACCCCTGGATCCCTGGCAGTGCCCAAGGCCAGGCTGGATGGGGCTTGGAGCAGCCTGGGACAGTGGAAGGTGTCCCTGCCCATGGCAGGGGTGGGATGGGATGAATTTAAGTTCCTTCCCAACCCAAACCAGTCTGGGATTCTGGGATATTGGTAGGCAGATGTGCACAAATCCCAGCACAGATCCCAGATCCATCGAGGCTGCTCCTTCACGGCTCCCAGGTAAGGTTTAACTCCTCCAAGGCAGAGCCCTGCTGCCAGCAGGAGTGAGAACACAAAGCCTTGGCTGGGTGGGAGCAGAGGAGCTCCCTGAGCCCGGCTGGAGGAGCTCTGGGAGGTGCAGGAGGGTGATGTAGGTGATTACACAACCTCAGAGCCTGATAACGGTTATCTCTTACCGGAGTCTGATTGTGGGAGAGGCACTGCAGTCACCCAGGACAGGTTTTGGCTTGAGCTGAGTAAATCCAGCTTAATTAATGCTCCTTGGAGCCGCATTCCCAGGGGAACTGAGCCTGCATCCAGCAGGGGCTGAGATCAGACATGCCAGGAGCTCAGGGTGATGGGTGCTCAGCTCTGGCCCTGTCACTGACCCCGCTGCCTGTCCCTGAGAGCCACCAACACCGGGCACAGGGTGACACCAAGGGCAGCCCTGGACGTGACCTCTGCTGCATCTTTTCCCCACTGAAGCACCACTGGAGAGCGATTTTCCAGGGGATTTTCCTCAGAAAAACCCTGCAAAGCATCTCCCCGCTAAGGATATTCCATCTTCCTCGTGCCTGATTCCAGCAGCTCTCCGGGTGCCATCCCCTGCTCGTTTTCTGCTGCTTCAGAGCGAGATGGGAAGAGCAGGAACAGCAGAGGAATGGGCTCCCAGGGAGCTGAGCAGCCCAGTTTACACCTCCCTTTGCTCCTGGGATACCCAGGAAGGGCTGGATTGGCAGGTGGATGGATGCCAGAGCGATTCCACATCCCCACAGCTCCCAGGAGCTACTCTGATGCCTTAAGAGGTCTCCTAGAAACAGAGACTAGACAGAATAAGGGAATAAAGGTCGGTATTTATTTGAAGGGCCTTCAAAGTACACCCTGGGGAGCCAGAGGCTGCTGCCAAGATGGACCCCGAGATGGACCCCAGGTCACGAGTTCCTCACACTTTTATAGGTTTGGTTCATTTGCATATCAGGATTAATTCTCCAATTAAAGTTTCAGTTAATGATGTAATATCTCCAAGCTTGCCCCCACCTTTAGAGTCTTTGGTTTACACATTTTGGGCCTAGGACGGTCTGGGTGTCCTTGGAGAGCAGGCCTGGAGAGGCTTTGTTGTGTCTGCCTGGCATGGAGAGCAGAAATGAACAGGCTGCAAGAAACCTCAGAGTTACACACCAGGCAGTGCAGGATTTGAAAAATATAAAAGCCAAAATCTAAATTCGAAAAATACAAAAGTCAAAACCTAAGGCATCAACTCCAGTCCCCCTTTTCTGCTGCTTCCCTCTCCTTCCCCTCCCACAGCGCTGCTCTTCGTGTGCGATTTTGGGAAGTGAACCCAAAACAAGGCAGAAATCCAGATGTCGGGAGAAAATCCAGCCTGGAGAAGATTTTCAGGAAAGCCTGGGGAGGGCAGGACAGGCACTCACAGCTGGCCCGGGGACACCCCTTTGTCCCTACCGTGGCTCGTGTTTATTTTTTGTGTCAGCCAAGGCCTCTCGCCCTGGTTTGAGGGCAAGGAAAAGGAAAGGGCTCGTTTCCCTAAATCCCACAGGAATGGCAGCTGTGGTTTGGCAGGGCCGGGGTGTCTGGGAGGCTGCTGAGGGAACGACCTTTAGCCTGGAGAGCAGGAAATATTAACGAGCTGTTAATTAGCCCCGGCTTTCTCTCACACCCACACCCTGCACTCGTGCACAGGTTTGGGTCGGGGGTGTTGGCAGCATCTCGGCCACCCAAAAAAAGCGTGAGCAGGACAAAATCTGGTGGAATTTTGCTGTGGCGTCCCTGAAGTGACATCTGCTGAATTCCACAGGCAGCAGCCTTCCAGCCAAAACATAAACCACCAGAGCTCCAGCAGGATCTGCAGAGTATCCAGTAGAGACTCTTTCCTAGGTGTCCCTTAGTCCCTGTTGTGTCTTTCCAGGTGAAAATACAGCAAGATCAAGGGATTTCCAATGGAGACGAATGCAGAGAGAGCAGAGGGACACATCATGAAGTGCTTTGTGCCAGTTTGTGGGGCAGGTTTGGAAAGAACTTGAGGACAAAGCAGCTCCTGCCTGGGAGTTCCTCAAAACAGCATCAAGAAGATTTCAGCAGAAAATCTGTCAAGCCCAGCAAAGGATTTTTGAGGAGGAGTTCAGCCGATGCAGGAAGAAAGGACTGAGAGAAGGCAGGAGAGGGACAAAGCAGGTCCTGCCATCCCCAAATCTTCTGGGGTGCCAAATAACTCCCAAAACAGGCACAGAAGACAGAGATGGCTCAGAAGGTGATGAGGTTCCTGCCAGGTTTCCCAGGGATGCATCCAGGGATGCCACCACCCAGAGCACACAGCTCGTCGTTCTGCCACACCATGAGGTAAAAATGGGAAAACCCAGCTGGATGGGGCAGAGAAATCTGGGAGAGACTCCTGGTGCTCTGGAGTCAGAGAGGAATTAATGAAATCCTTCCCAAAGCAGTGGAGGAAGGGTTTTTTTAACCTGATTAATATTGTAGGAATTCTTCGGGATCAAGCCTGGCTTAAATCTCAGACAGGGCTAAGAAAAATTGTGCTGCCTTTAAACAATCAGCTGCAAGGAGCTGAGGGTGTCCCAGGGAGGATTAAACCCCACAGCCAGCCCATAAATCCTGCAGCTGCTGCTCCCCACACACCAGTGTGGGTTCGTGCTCTTGTGTGGCCCCGGTGCCCACCCCGTAACCAGAGCACAGAGGGAGTTTGGTTATGTAAGGATTTATTCCTCCTTCCTCAAAACCCATCTGCTGCTCAGGAGCTCAGTTCTGTGCGTTCATCCCCATCCCTGGCCTGCATTCCAAGAGTCTCCAGGGCCAAATGCGGAGTCTTTTTAATTTCCCTCCCCTCTCCTGCAGCGTGACAGGAATTGCTGGCACTGGTGCGGCTTCCTACACTCGTCCCCAGTGCTGTGGAGAGAAGAGACTCTGGTGCCAGTTTTCCTGCCTTTTTCCCTCCTGTTTTTCTGCTTATTTTCTGCCTGTTCCTGCCTGTTTCTTGCCTGTTTTCCTGCCTGTTTCCTGCCTGTTCAGCACAAGAAGAGAGAAGAGGAAGGAGAAGCAGCAGGGAATTGACTCCGGATGGGGAATAACGAGGCCAGATGTAAAAATAATTCCCAGTGGGGATTTGAAACTTCTTGTGCTGAGGTGGCATCAGGCGGGGGGCAGTCCTGGAGCTGCCACCTCTGCTGGCCCTGCCTGCAGTCACCCGAGTGTCCCTGGGGCAAGGTGAGCTCTCAGGGCAGGGCCAGCAGCACCGCAGGAATTCCAGGCCTATTCCAGGTGTTTCCATCCCAGCACACCCCAGTGCACAGAGGGAAATTTTATTTAAGCCGCTGCAGCCACTGTTCGTGACTCGAGGCTCTGGCTCAACCTCAACCCCTGCTCCTCCTCCGCCATACATATTTATGAGCCCAATTATCCCTGAACAAGCAGGTTGCTGTGCAAACAAATGATTTTTAATCTAAATTACCCAGTTTACACACTCCCCCCGGCTCTGCTGAGCGGAACAGCTGGTGTTTACCAAACTCCTCATTACCGATCCAGGCAACACTGGGAGTTGCTGCCCAGAGAGGAGCGGCCACCTCTGAGATAAGCTGAGCTCGAGGTTTATCTCTGCTCCTCCACATCCAGCCCAGTTTGCACCACTGTGCCATGAAGGAATGATGAAAAAAATGTCTGCTGATAACAACCGTTATTGTTGGGTGCTCTGTTTCTGCAGGAAAGAGTCATTTCCACGAAAATCCAAAGAAATCCAGCTCTCTGCCCATATCTGTATTTCCATTTATCAGCATTTCCTTTCTCCCAATTCCACGGGAGGCTCACACCAGAGCTCAGATGATGCAAGAAATTATTCCTGCCGTGGTATTTCCACTGTCCAAGAATGAACATATGTGAGAGAAATCCAGCCCCTCGTTATTCCAGGCCTTAAATGGCCCCCTGAGGCATCCAACAAACACGGGATCACGGTGCCAGCGCCGGGGTTTACGTCAGGACTGGGAGTGCTGTTGCCTGGCAGGTCAAACTGGGGAAGGATTGGAGCAGCAAAGCCAAAGCAGGGATGTTCCTGCAGCTCCCGGCAGCCTCTGGAAGCGCTGGGAAGGAAGGTGCTGCTCTGAGCAGCACGTGCTGCTGCACGTGGCTCCCACCAGGCCTATTTCCAGCCTGGCTGGCTGCAGGGAGCAAGGAAAACTCCTGGCCTGGGCATGGAACAGGCAGTCACAAGTGGCTCGGGAAGGAGTCACAAGCCACGACACACCTGGTGCCGGAGGAGATTTGATCCATCCTTTCCCTTTCCCCTATTTCTGCCTCTGCCCGCAGAGAAGGAGGACGCTGGTGGTCAGTGCCTTCTGCAGGATAATTCCTGCCTTCCCACATTCCTTCTCTTCTCCTGGAGCTGCAGCACAGCTCTGGCCAGGCTCTGCGCCCCTCAGCACCTCGAGGGTGCATCCCTCCTGCTGCATCCCAAAGAATGCCCCGGGAATGAGGGACAACATCCCCATCCTGGACAGGGTGGGGGATGACAACCCCCAGCCTCTGGGAGCTCAGCCACCACCTGGTGACCTCCTCTGGCACAAAGTCCCCAAATTTCTCTGCCCAAAAAACTGGTGGCTGGAGGGATGGAATATCCTCGTCTTCCCTCGGGCACAGGCCCAGGATCTGGTGCACACGACCAACAGCTTTAAATTTCACTGTATTATGGATTTCAATCAGCCCTGGCCTCCCTGAGCTCTCATCCCACTGCACCACAGCACGTGGGAGCGGACAGGCAGATGAGGGAGAGGGAAAATGATCTTTTATGGGATGCTCCCAAGGAGGAAGACTTTTTTCCCCCCTGCAGACACCACAAATTTGGTTTGCTGTGATTTAAGGAGAACACATTTGGTTTCAGAGCAACTCCAGAGTCCTTGTGAATCAGAACATCCCTGTTTGACTCCTGGAGCTCAGCTGAGTTAGGCCAGCTCAGACTCTGAGCCTGTAGCTTAAACAAAGCCCTCAGGGTTTCCAGAGCCATCCCAGCTCCTCTCCACAGCCTGATATCCAATCGTCCATTTTCCTCCTGGCACAAAGAGGTGAGACCGTGCTTTTCCCCGTGTATGGAAAGAAGCATAGGATGTTAGGGGGCTGGAATGGTCCTTAGAGACCACCTAGACCAAAAGAAAAAGGGGAGCTGACCGTAAAACTGCTGGAAAGATCCTTTCCTGGCTCGGTGAGCACCAACCACCTGCACTGAGATCAGGTGAGGAAGGTTTTGGGGCCCCCGGAGCTCGCTGGATTTCACCCAGGATGGAGATTTCCCTCCGGCGGGCTGGGGTCTGAGGCTGCCCGGCAGCACCGCAGGAATGCTCGGTAAACAAGCAGTAAATATTCATCGCCCCGGTGACAAACGCCTCGAAGGGATTGGAAGAGGAAGCTGAACTCGGTGTTTGCAAGGAGAAGAGAGGAAATAAATATTCTGCGTTTAACAATCCCAGGCAGGGCAGCACGGGCAGGGAGCTGGAGGAACCGAGAGCGGGGTCTGGCTGTGAAGCCCCAGATGGCCACTGGTTGTCAAAGCAAAGAGATGAGCTGGGAAAACTGCTCCTGATTCCGTGTGCTCCAGCCCGGAATGAGAGCCGGGCTCGGGGTTTGCAGGGGAGCCGCTCTCGCTGCAAAAATGGGCATTTATTGCTCTCTGGTGGCGAGACGGGCTGAGCTGCAGAGTTGCACACTCCTGCCGTGTGCCCGGGACAACCACTCAGGCTGGAAAATCCCTCTAAGATCATCGAGTCCGACACTAAACCGTGTCCCCAAATGCCACATCTCAATTTAAACACCCCCAGGGATGGAGACTCCAGCACTTCCCCATTCCAGTGCTCTTTTCCTGTACTCCTGCTCCAGACCCTGAGGTTGGATGGCGGGGCTGGGGTGAGGGTGGGCTCTGCCTCCCCCTGAGCAGTTTTTTCTGCCCCCAGAGGAGGCTGGACCAGCCCTTTTCATCCTCCTCACATCCCTAATTTTGTCTCTCACAGCCAAAAGCTTTGGTGGTTCTTTTTACAGCAGAGGGGTTTGGCAGAGGTGTCACCACAGACCTCGCGGAGCAGACGAGGATAAAAACCAGGCATCAGTAAAGGAGTTGCTGTTTCAAACACGTTTGGGCCGGGCTGAGCTGCTCCAAGGTGTGGGGCAGCTGTGGGGACAGGCAGGCACATGGCAGCACTTCCCTGTCCCCATCCTGGGCAGGGCACTCCTGAACCTTCCCCCCAGGAGCTCAGCCCTGCTGCACCCCCGGCTCCAGCACCACTGCTGGGGCCTCGTCCTGCCTGGATACCCTGCCCTGGCTGTGCCACCTCCGCTGTGGGGCACAGCCCTGCTCCTGAAAAACACGGGCAGGGTCCCAAATGGCTGGGACGAGGAGCCCAAACCCTTCCAGCTCCTCGGGACATGGTGCAGGACCTCTCCTGGAGAGCACACGGCCCTCGCACAGCGCTGCTGGACGGCTCCCGCTGGTGTCCCCAGGGTCACACCACGTGGCCACCTTCGCTCAGCCAGCGGGGCCGGTCCGTGGCACAGCCTGGCGTGCCCTCAGGTCCCCCTGGGGCTCCGGGGATGGCAGCCAGCTTGGCACAGAGCAGGGCTTGCAGCTCCTGGTCTCCCAGCTCGGTGGCTGCGGCGAGGGCCAGCAGGAAGTAGGAGGCTGCATCCTGTTCATCCTGAGCAGAAACACGGGGCAGGCATTAGGAATTGGCTTCAGTGGAGGTCACGGGGCAGGAGGGAGCTGGAGCAGAGCCTGGGGGTTCCAGGAGGACCCAGGGACACCTGATTTCACCGGAGTGGTGCTGAGTGCCAGCACTTCTTTCCAAATTCCCTCCCCCCTCACACCAGAAGATGTGACTTCCACCCTCAGCTCTCCACCCGAGCCACAGCACCACGGGAAACCTCATTTCTCACCTTCAGCTTGTGCAGGGCCAGGTTGCCCAGGTGCCAGTAGACCTTGCAGTAGTACAGGGCTTCTGCCGAGCTCTGCAGCACGGGGGGACGCATGGCCAGGGTCTTCAGGTAGCAATCCTCGGCCATCTCATACATGTGCAGCAGGTCGTAGGCTGCGGCCAGGCGGTGGAAGGCAACCAGCTCCTGCAGCTGATCCCCTGGAAAAGAGCGGGGTGGAGTCAGCCAGCTCCTGCCATGGATCTCCTGGAAAAGGGTGGGTGGAATCAACCAGCTCTGCAGTGGATCTCCTGGAAAAGGGTGGGTGGAATCAACCAGCTCTGCCATGGATCTCCTGGAAAAGAGGTGGGTGGAATCAACCAGCTCCTGCAGTGGATCCCCTGGAAAAGACGCTGATCCAGCTCAATCCATCCCCAGCCCTGCTGAGCCAGTTTGGATGCATTTTCTCAGCAGCCTGGGGGCACAGATACCTCCGAGAGGAAACAGAGCCATGGGCAGGGTTATTGATCCCCCAGCTGGACAGATTGGCCCGGGAGTTTATCATTCAACCAGGGGTTTTTTGGGTGCTGGAGGGGCTGTTGCAAGACTGGTCCCATCCCAGACATTTCAGCTGGCATTTTGCCCATCCAAGCTGCTTCTGTAATGGGAAGGGGTGAGGTTCTTAGGAGAACCAGGGCAGAGAGGAACTTCTCAGTCCTGTGCCTTCAGCAGACTTCCTGCTGGGTAGCAAAAACCCTCTGCTGTCACACAGCTGGAAAAAAGGGAAGTGGCCTTAAAAAAAAAGTCACGATTTAGGGTAAGAATAGGTCCAGCAGTCTTAGGAAAGCAGGAGATCCCCTTTTCACATGGACACTTTTCTCATCCACAGGAGCCAGTGACTCCCAGTGCCCTGGGGGTGAAAATCACTGACTGACCAGTAACTCCCAGTAACTTTTGGGTGTAAATCACTCACCGACCCTGAGGCTGAGCCTGGCTGCCAGCGTGGCAAACTCCAGAGCCTTCTCATAGCCCTGCAGGCCGATCTGCAGCTCTGCCAGTTTATTGAATAGCCGCAGCTCTGTCTGGGTGGCCTTGAGTTTCCTGGCCAAGGGCACAGCACCTCCCTAAGGAGAGAGAAAAGTGAGGCCAGGGTGTTCCTGGAGGGATCAGCTCTGCCTGAGAGAGGTGGCAGAGTAGCAGGACAAGGACCAAGGCAGGGGATGAGGTGGTGGAGCACTGCAGGTTTTAGTTTTAGCCGCTTCTTTCCCTTGAAAATGAGTTTTATACCCCAGAGAGCAACTCTCAAAGCCTGAGCCTCACATCTCTGCCCTTCCTTGGGTGCCTGGAATTGTGACTGGGTGTCCCCAGAAGTGACCAGCTCACACCTGACACCACCAGGATTTGTAATGGAAGGAGCCCGTTCCCAATCCCAAATGATCTCTGGGGTTTGCAAAAAACATCTGTGCTCCAAGCCTCCCACTCTGGCACCCTCAGGATCACCCCATCCCTGTCCACCCTCCTTCCTTTTGGTCTGCCCTGGGGCAAAGCCCCCCCAGCCAGCACCCTGTGGGGACACAGGGACAGAGGCCTCCATACCCTGTAGAACTCCACTGCTCGGTGCCTGTTCCTGCTGCCATTAAAGAAGGTGTCACCCGCTTTCTCGTAAAGATCCATGGCCAAGGAGAAGTTGTCCCATTTCAGAGCAGTCTGGATGGCTGCCTGGAAGGAAAAAAGGGGCTGCAGTGACATTTGGAAAGGCAGAGACATTGGTGGGATTAAATAAACCCCAAATTGTAGGAGCTGCTCTTCCAGTTTGCAGCTCAGCTGAAAAAATAATGCTGGAGATGGAGAAAAGCCAGGAGTCTTCTACTCCAAGGACTTCCCTGGAGCTTATCCCTTATTTATGGATATTTCAATGGGAATTGGTCACTTGGCACCTCCAGCTTCCTTTGGCACTCCTACATCACTTCCTTACTCCATGAATTCACTTATTTTCACCCCAAAATCATCTAAACTCAGCGGATGGAAAGGAAGAGAGGAAATTCAGTGCCTATGGGGAAGGCAAGAGCTCCTCCTTCCAGCAGCAGGTTTGCAGTGCTCAGAACTTCCCCTTGCAGGTTTTCCAGCCCCAAAAGGCTGTGATGGGAACGCACCCGGCCGGGGTGGGAATGGGACAGCTCCAGCCACCTCCTCCATACCTGGAAGTACATTTCCACCAGCTCATCCTCCTGTAGAAGATAATAGAGCTTTCCTGCCTGCAGCCAGGCCTCTGCTGCCTTCACAGCCTCCTCGAGGTCGATGAAGATCCTCAGGCTCTGCTTGGTGCAGTCCAGGGATTGCCTCAGAGCCCTGTGATGGCAACAGGCAAAAAGCCAATTTCAGAGTCTCTCTCAGCTGTCCCCACACCACCTCCTCGTGGCACTGACCCCCTGCCCACTCCTCCTGTGGTTACCAAAGGTTGGGGACAAAAGGACATTCTCAGCTCTGAGCAATGTGTCCTGGTAGGACCATGCAAGCCTCCATGCTTTATGTGGTCATTTGGCCACCTTAGGACAATCCAGGACACCAGCGGCCCCACCCAGGCTGCTCCTCACCCCGGTGTGATAAAGAGGGTTCATCCAGGCCACCAGTTTTCCCCCCTAAAGCAAATCCCAAAGTCACTCCCAGCTCCACATGGGAGCACAGGCAGGGAATGCTTGTACTTACACCTCCCAGACAGCACCTGGCACCCAAACCCACACCTCTGCCCCTTGTTTGGCCCTTGTGCAGCCAGAGACATCTCTGGCTACATGTCCAAGCCCCTTTTCCAGCCCCTGGTCACTGGAGGACACAGGGACAGGCAGTGGGATGAGCCAGCAGGTTGGAAACAAAAACCAGCAGTGTCCAGGGCAGTTTGTTTGCTTGGTGTTCCTCCTGCTGGCAGCCAGGCCCCAGCTGTCCCGGGAGCCCAGGGAGTGGGGTGCTTTGTGATCCTAAATAGCACCGTTCCCATGACAGGCATCTGCTCCCTGAATACCTTCCCCCTGAACTCACCGTGGCCTGGCTGGGGAGGTGAACATCCCAGCTGGGGACAGCCCTGCCCGTTTGTCCCTCTGGGACGTGGGAGCCAGCTCTCCACTCTTGGATCCATTTGCCTGTCCCGGCCTCCCCCTCTCCTTGCCTGCCCAAGCTCATCAGCCCCACGCAGGTGTCAGGCAGGAGATTAAAGGTGAGCTGATACCGGGTTTTAAGCACCTCCTGTGGGTCTTAAGTCCCTCCCTGGGGACAATCTCCCAGCAGATTTAGGGAGGGCAGCCTTGGCAGCTGGAGGCTGGAACCAGACTTGCTCAAAGAGCAGATAAGGAGCCCGTTTTCACCGGGGAGTGGTGATTAATCACTGGGATAAAACTCTGAAGGAAGCAATGAATTCCCTGTCACTGGGTCTGCTCTGCTGAAGGCTGGACGTCCTGGAAAACTGTGTCTGGCCAGACTCCAGTTCTGTCTGGGACGACGTTTGCCCAGCTCTGGTTGACACTGAGCTGTTCCCTCTCCCAGCACGGTGACAAATCTCAGAACCAGAACTGGGGGGCAGCTGCAGCCACCACACCCCTTCCCACCCCGCTCAAGGGACACCCCAGCAAAGCCACTGCACTCTGGCAGCATCCAACAGCCCCAGCCACTCACTCAGGTGTGCCCAAAGCCTGGTAGAGCTGGCTGAGGGCCTGCCTGGCATTGCCCTCCAGCTCCCTGTCCTGCAGCTGCCGTGCCAAGGAGGCCCAGTGCTCGTGGTAGGTGATGCAGGCCTGCAGGTCGGGGCACACTTTGCTGTAGAAATGGCACAGACACTCAGTGACGTGCAGCTGACCTGTGTGGCACAGGGAAAGGGAGAGGGACAGGTCAGGGGACAGCGCTGGGGAGCTGGCAGGGTGGAACACTGCCCTGCTCCCCTCTGTACTCACTCCTCAGGTTCTGCCACTTCAGGGCAAACCCCAGCGCCAGTTCATAGCAGAGTTTGCCATCTTCCGTCCTCTGCCTGTCCACCATGGCCTGTGCCAGCCACAGCAGCACCTGTGCCAGCTCCATGTCCAGCTGGGGGTGACCCTGGAGCTCGGCGTAGAGCTGGACTGACCACAGCAGGTAGAGCTCGGCCAGCTGGGTGGCACCACACGAGAGGCTCAGCTGGCCCAGGTTAGCCAGGGACACGGCCTGATTCCTCCTGTTCCCCGTCTCCTTGGCCTTGTGCAGCGCCCTCAGGAAGTTCTCTGCAGCCTCCTGGATGTGCCCTTCGCCCCTGAGGGCCATGGCCAGGAGGTTGTGCACGGCCCCGCCCTGGGTCTCGCCGTCCGTGCCACGCAGTGACCGCAGCAGCTGCCGCAGGATGTCCCCAGCTGGGCCCGGCTGCTGCTGCAGGAGGTACATCCACCCCAGGGACAGCGAGGACTCAAAAGCCTCCTCCTCCCCCATCAGCCTGCCCAGGGCTGCAGCCCTGGCTGCGTAGCAAACTGCCCCGTCCAGCACCCCGTGCTGCAGGTACATCCTGGACAGGACGGCACAGAGCGTCCTCTGCGCGGGCACGGCTCTGCCCTCGCAGCAGAACTGCAGTGCTTGCTTGAGGTACAGACAAGCCAGTGCTGGGATGCTGCCCCTGTCCAGCTGCTTCCCCTGGAGTTTGGAAGCGTTTTGGAGGATGAAGCCAGCTCTCCACATGGGCGTCGGTGTCCCCTTGGTGCCGCTGGGGACAAAGGACCTGGCGGAGGCCAGCGCGATGTTTGGCAGGCACTTCTTGTCATAGAGGTGGCACAGGGTGGCAGCGGCATCCAGTGGCCCAGCACGGGTGCCTGGGCCGAGCCAGGTGGTGCTGAGACACTGGAGATGCTCCAGAAAGGGCAGCACCTCCTCGGTCCTGCCCAGCTGCAGGAGGAGCTTGACGATGAGGAAGCAGATGCGGGCCTCCAGGGGAGCGTTGCCCACAGCGATGGATTCCCTCAGGATGTACGCCAGGAGCTCCAGCTCGCTCTCCGAGCTGAAGGAGCGGCCAGGCAGGCACACCAGCAAGGTCACCGTCTTCCCCAGCAGGCAGGAGAACTTGTGCTTCATGTTCTGCTTCAGGTAGATGGAGGCCAGGCTCACCTGCAGCGCTGCCAGCAGGGGCAGGTCCCCAAAGCCCCTGTCCAGGACACTCATGGCTTCCTCAAAGTACACCCGGGCCTGGGAGAACTTGACCTTTTTGATGCAGAGCTTACCCAAGAGGAAACAGAGCCTGACGTGAGCCCAAACTGAGCGAGTCCTCTTGGCCCAGTTCCGGGACGTCTCGAGGTACAGGACCAGTTCATCCTCATCAGAGAAACCATAAAAAGTGGAGTGGAGAAAGGAAAAGCTGAGGTCATAAAAGCTCTGAAAACTGGGCACAAAATTGTCTTGGTTGAGAAAGGTCAAAATGGGGTCAAAGACATCAGCATCCTCCATGTGCCCAGCATTGAGGTCAATGAAGAATTTGGGATAGTCCAAGTCGTCCAGCTTCTCCAGGAGAACATCTTCCAGTGTGGCAGGGGCGGCTTCACTGCCTGGGCTGGACAGCTCCGAGGTGCTGCTCGCAGCCCAGTCATTGATTTCCTCCCAGGACTGGAGCACTTGGATTTCTTTACTGCCACAGAGAGCAGCCTCTGGAAAGGACAGGGAAACCATAGTGGGATTAGGAAGAAATTCTTCCCTGTGGCTACCCCTGGATCCCTGGCAGTGCCCAAGGCCAGGCTGGACAGGGCTTGGAGCAGCCTGGGCTGGTGGAAGGTGTCCCTACCCATGGCAGGGGTGACACTGGATGAGCTTTAAGGTTCCTCCCAACCCAAACCATTCTCTGATGTTTCCTCATGTCCAAATTCACCCTCATCACCAAAGCCTCCCCCTCTGTCCCCTCCTCATACCCACCTGGTGGCACTTTTGGGAACATGGCTGTGGGTTCAAAACCGTCTGTACAAAGAGACAAACAGAAAACAAAACCCTGAATCCTTGGCCAGTGTCAACGTGCAGAAATCAGCTCAAGTCCCAAAGCCACCCACTCCAGCCCAACTTGGGGCTCTCCACGGGGATCCAGGGGCTGGGAGAGGAGAGGGGACACTCACCCAGCTGGTACACAGAGGTGATGTCAGTGCGTGCCAGGTCCCCCAGAAGGGTGGCAAAGTGCTGCTCGTCACCATCGCAGGGCATGTGCAGGAGCGGGGACTTCTCCTCTTCGCTCAGAAACACGAAGCCCTTTCCCCTGGGGTGGGGCAGGAGAAAAGAGTCAGCGTGTCCCCAGCCCCTGACACTGCAGCTGGCCTGTGGGGTGGGGTGGGGTGGGG
>VXAD01011511.1:0-43229 GCA_013399195.1 Dicrurus megarhynchus
CCTCAGTCCCTTGGGGCTGTCCCCCTCGGATGGCCGGGTTCCCCGCTCTGCACTCACCTTTTCACGCTGCCGCCCCCGCAGCCCCCGGCGTCGGTCCTGGCACTGTTTGTCCGCTGCTACTCGCCCTCGGGTCTGCCAGTCTGCAGCCGCTGCAGCACTTCCATTTCCTCTGACCTGGGAGGAGATAGAGGCAAGCAGCCACAGCCAGGTACAAAAGTCAACAAAAATACAGGCGCTTAATGGAGATACCGGAGTACCCGACCATTAGATTGATACTAGGTCGAAGGAACGGGAAATGTTCGTGTGAGATGATGGATCTTACCGAGCATCCCTGTGATGATACAGATGATGGGGATGCTAGAATCACTGCTACAGCCTGCTTAGGCAAGACAAGAGGGAGGGAAGGAGGAAGAGAAGGAGGGAGGGAGAAGGGGCAGTCTCCATCAAAGGCAGTCTGACATGCCATAAATACTGACGGTTTGGGTAAGTCTCAAAATGCCTGGAAATCCCTATGCAAACAGCAGCTCACTTGGCTGGGGAGGAGTCCTGTGAGGGTGAAGTGTCCACTGCAGACCGCTGAAAAATTGGGAGCAGAAAGATCAGCTCTTCTAATATCCCTTCTTGGAGTGCAGAGACAGGATTCATCCTTTATGTCTGATAGGAGACTTAAGGCTGGGAAGCAGATACCGAAGGTCTTGTGCTACCAGTGGAGAAGCATTCCTGGGGTTTCTAAAAGCTGTATATAAGTTTCTAAGTATATAAACTATATAAAAATAATTGAAATTAGCTTGGGGTATTTCTGCATCAGACCTTGTTTTTCTAGAACATAATGAGTTGGGCATCAGGTTAGAAAATTATGTTTTTCTAGATGCAAAAGATCACATTGTTATTCCATTTCATAAGTGCCAGCAAAATGTAGTCCTGGGCACCAATATGCTTGAAATTTTTAAAAAAAATCCTATCCCCTAAGCAAAAAGAAATTGCCAACAAGGATCAAGAGGCACTATTTAAAAACAAAAACAATAAATAAATTAAATTACAGGGACTTGGTTGAGGGAAGCAACCACTGATGAAAAAGATTTCTGTAATTCACATTTAGTCTTATTTTGATTAAGTAATACTAAAGATATCTGTGTGGCCCTTATTCAGTGGACTAACAACGAGTAACAAAATGTATTTTAGAAAATAAGGATCAGTGAAATATTAGTATGCAGTGTGTGTTCTTACAGACTCACAATGAGATTTTCTTTTTGCTCAGTACTGTCCAATATCTTTATCAAAGATGTGAAAGAAAATATATAATCCCTGATGGTAAAAAGTGACCCCAAAGTGGACAGAACAACAATTCCTGCTGGTAATGAGTCAGTTGTGCTGCCTGACTCAGGTTGTTGGATAAAAAGGGCCTGTTCAACAGCGAAGTCAAAGGCAAAGTCATATGTCCAACGAGGAAGAACGCACGTCAAATATAAACAAAAGGCAAATGTCTTCTGCCAAGCAGCGGCAGTGTCAAGGACTGAGGGGGGATTGTGCACAACCTGCTGAATGCAAACTCTGTGTAGTGCTGTAAATAAAGCAGCAAATGTGACCCTTGTAGATATGAGCAGGGGAATATCAAGCAGAAGAAGAAAGGTTGTATTATTTTCATGTACAGCATTAGCAAAGCACTTCTCTGAGGAACAGTGACAAGAATTACATTTGTTTCGGAAGCCAGGCTTTGTGGCAGGAGACTAGGGAGGCTCAGTCTATATGCATCCTTAAAGATGTTAAGGAGCAACTTGATCTGCTTGGGGGAGGGATATATGATATGTGATGAAAGTGGGCAACTTTATTCAGCAGAATAAGGAGTGGTGAGACGCCAAGAGTGGATCCCGCACCACTTCAAACTACAAATACGTTGTGTGGGTTCGAGTGAAGGTAATCAAGTAGTAGGAGAAAGTGCCCAGGTACCTGATGCATTCTCTGTCACATGAAGGCTGTAAATGAACACTCAGACATCTTTCAGGAAGACAGGTTTTAGCTCAGAAAGGGTGGCTTGATGTGGAAATTTTCTATGCATGCATCCTGTAGAGCTCCTGGAATACAATACTTGAGATACCTGATAGAGACAAATGAGACTTCAATGAGGAAAGGACACAGAATTTAGCTTCTAAATCCCAGATAATTTTTGTTTGAGGAACACTTCTCCCCAAGTCTAAAAGTATAATCCTGTGAATCCATAGGAATCTCAACCAAAATCTGTGTTACTCTTCTAGCTCTGCGCTATAGAGTCCAACCAAAACAGTGCTCTACCCTGTAAATGATGCATTTCAAACAGCTGAATTCATGCAAAAATATTGTCTTCATCATTCAGACAAATATTTGGGCTTTGAGAACCCAATAGGAGGATTTTTTGCTTAACATAAAGAGAGACAATTTATCTCTTTAACAAATGGCACTAATTAAGCCAAAAGGAAGTACAGTATTTGCATGGGTATCTCACTGTAGACACACCATTGTATGTCAACCATCATTTTTCTCGGTGTGGATTTTACCATGTTTTATTCAGACCAAAAGCCAACCTTTTCCCATAGGATTTTTGCCTGAATAGAAGATTAGTTAATTATGTGGAAGTCTCTTTTAGTGGGGGAAAGATTCCCATTGGGTTATTCTTTCCATCAGTCATATGGATTTAAGACTCAATATTATCCTTGGGATTCCAGAAAGCTGGGATTCTTCGTACAATCCCAAATCTGCAACTGCATCCCACTGCTGAACCTTGTGAGGAGCTGAACTTACTGCAACAGAGCTCCCTGCTTCATCTGCCAGTTAAAATTCTGGATCACTGGGGCTCCCCAAATGAGGCTGAATTGCATCTGTGCATACAAAATGAATATCATACATATACATTAATACTTTTCCCAAGATATATAACATACAACAAAAAAGTAGGTGAGACATGGTGATGTACAGCCATCCCTACCAAGGGGTTGAGACAAACACCCACATGGTCCTGAAAACACTCTGAGTTATTTGTGGTATCAGCTGCACTTTGAGAGGTGTTCTGAATCACAAATTGAAGTTGTATTTTCTAGCTTTATGTGGCTATGAGAAAAAGTTTGGGATGTTACTGTGGAGGGGAGGAAAGATGGAAGTTCAGAGAGGGCAGAGGCTGTTTCTAAAGCTTGACACAAACACTGGTGGTCTTTAACCCAAAATGGAACTCCATTTACATCCTAAGGAGGTATGGAGAAGAAGAAACAGAGCCCATGCAAAAAGTCTTAATAATTGAAGAAAAATAAGATTCAGAACAAAGTCCTGCATTAAAGCCACATTAAACCCCCACCATTGTCCAACGCAGAGAGCCCACCTGCTCACCTTGGCCAACACACACCAAACTCCAACCAGTTCACTTTCATTTCCCACTGCCACTCAGAGGAGCACTGAGCATGGGCCGCTGCTTAATCCTCCTGCCCTGCAGCCAGCTCAGGAGGGGAACCTCTGAGACGTCCCTGCACTGGCTTTGGATCTCAGTGCGAAGTGCTGGGACACGCCGAGCAGCATGGACACCCAGCAGTGGGATCTGCTGCCTAAAGGGCATCTCCTCCATCTTGGCCTCCTCACAGTTTGCCTCCTCCTTCCTTCCTTCCCATGCAAGCAATGCCACCCAAAGGACAAAAGCCAAGGCACCAATGTCAAAAGCAAAACCCAATCCATGCAGCTCTGGTAACACACCAAAGCCCATGCTGGCACTCTGCCAGACAACGAGCTTTTGCTTGCTTTGACAGTTAAATCACTTCCCCATGTGGCCCCATCTCAGTGAGCCCTCATACAACCGTGTCCAGAGCTTGAAAACCAAAAGGCAGCTCTGTAGAGCAAGGTAGAAAGCAATTTTTTTCAATCAAAAAAATATAGTTCATTTTGAAGATGGTCTTGGGTAAAATACTGGGATTAAAGGCATCACCAGACAAGGTCAGAGGCTCCAGGTTCTCTGTCATGGTGCTTCAGAGTTGGAGATGGAGCCAACAAATAGCTGGATTTGAAAGGAAGGTGCTGAGATTAGTTTCTTTGTAGGTTCTGCAGTGGAAAGGTTTGTAGGTTCTGCAGTACTGTCCTGTGGATATGTGAGAATTAGTGGATATATGTTCTGATGATTTCTTCAAACTGAAATGAGGGTTTTGGTGGGGTGAAATGGTATCTGGTTGATTAATGTGCTGTGTTTTGATACTGATTTTTTTTTCTCTATTTTCTTTTATTCATTTTTCTTCAATTGTAGAAGAAAAGGCCCCTCTGGAATTGCCCACATCCCCTATTTTGGCACTTTACACATTTTTTTTTCCTGCCTTTTTAAGGTTCTGAATTTCTCCACAATCCATTCTTTTCATGTGCAAACTTCCAGCTTCAATCACAAAGCCTTGCTCATCAACCACAGTTTTATTTCTGCCCAGCTCTACAAACAGCTTCATCTCCAGGGTTGGATGACCCCTCAACTCCCCTTTCCACCTCTGCTTGTCAGCCTGCAAGTAGCAGAGCTTCACTGGGGCCTTCCTGCTCTTGCAGAAAGATTTCAGCCTTCCTTCCCCCCTTCTGGATGCACGGTGCCCTTGAGGTCCAGCAATATGGAGTCTGGGGTGCATGGGGATGTTCAGAGCAGGGCTCAGAGGCAGCACGTTGGGTACCCCCCCAAACATAGGACCTTATCTGACTCGGTCACAGGTACTTGGCCTTTTTTACAGCTATTTTTTGGGTACTATGAAGCATTTGATGGCAAATAGATGGTTCTAACCAAATCTGTATCATCTGCCTGTATCCAGACTGCCTCCTCTCCTGCACATGGATTTATGGGGTGATGGCTTGCTCCAGGTCCACTTCCACTTTCTTTGGGAGGAAGAGATTTGTGAGATGACGTTCAGATGTGGCCCTCTCATAGGGAGTTCTGGTACTTCAGATATTTTAAACCTATTTGGCCATGGAGTTTCCCCACGTACCTCATTTCAAACAGTGTCCAGGACCTTGCACAGAAAAACACTGCTCCTGTTTTTTCTGAGAGCCCGAATCCTGAAAATCAGCAAATCCCCACTATTCTTCCCTTTTTGTCTAATTAAATTTTCCTTAGATCCTATGTGCATCTGTTATTGAAGAGAGTTAATATCCCAACCAACAGCTGGGTAAAAACCATTTCTGGTGGAAAACAATGAAAGAGGACTCTGCTATCAAACATAAAACTCTCTTGCTTGGTTCTTAAGAAAACTTGAGCAATTAAAAATCTCAGCAGGCTGCTCTTTGATTATCCACTGCAGTCCTTGTAGAGGAACAGCACTGAGGGCTACTGCATCCCATAGCAAGGGATTTGAGATGAAAGGATGGAGTTCTCTAAGTAAAGAGGGATGAAGAGGCAGGAGCTGAGGCTTTTGTTAATGATGTGTTGTTTTTATATCCTGAATTTCAAGAATCACTTTTTCGTATTTGATTGACATGACTGAACTGCAGAGCAGTTTAATGAGAGTGTCGCTGCTTGGGACAGAGCTGGGAGAAATGCCTGAGTGGAATGACAGCTCACCCTTTCCCCTTTGCTTAAATGGGAATACATCGGCAAATGTCCAGAAGCAAAATTCCTTTCCTCTCCATCTAACAAAAGCTCGTCAGGAGCTTGGGAGAGACTTTGCTCTGCTGTCTGCAACATGAGTAAGAAGTGCGGGCCCCTGCGAGGCTGCCTTCTGGTTCCATTTCATCCCCGGCTGAAATACGAATGCGTAATCAGCTGGAGGGATCGATCGATGGAGTAGGAGGTGTAATGGGGCTCTGGGAGGACGTGACGGACAGGGAGAGGCTGACCGAGCTCCGGCATTGGAGCTCAGCAGCGCCGGCAGAGCGCAGCGGGAACGACTTCACCGGGGCAGAGCCGGGACACATCTCACTAGAAGCACCCGGGGCGCTGTATGGGACACGGGGAGCTGCGGCATCCCTGCTCACCCCTCTGTAACGCAGCGGAGGAGCTTCCACTGACATCCGAGCCGCTGAAATCACAGCAAACAGCCGAAACCTTTCTTCGGTGCAAGCGGTCTAGGAGGGCAAGTTGTGCCCAGCTAGCACAGCGCGGCAGCGACAGCAGCTCCCGGCAGCCCAGTCCTGCGCCGCGGCGGCTGAGTCACCGACACAACTCCACGCCCCGCACTTGCCCAAAACACACTGAAACTGCGGGTTCTTGGCTGCTGTGCTGGGAGGACAAAGCAGCACCGGCAGGACTGCAGCACCCATGGCTCTTCTGGGGGCCATTATCTATCAGTAGATGTCACATTCCCGTCACTGCACCCCATACAGACTCGTTTTTAACAACCTTTGTCGTTAGCTTCCTGCATGTCAAGCGTCTCCTCTTCATGACCCAAAGAGAGGAGAAGTTTTCCTGAGCAGGAGATTAAACTCCATCAATAACTTCCCAGGGATTCTTTTAAAACATTTATAAGCTCTTAAATATTTAGCAGTATTTATTATGGTCTCTGAGACATCACATTGTCTTTATGATAACGCCACCTCCCAAAATGTGCCACGTACCTTCTTTTACTTCCACTGACTATAAACAAACCTGGCAGTGAGAAATCCAGTCCTACAACCTCATTCAAGAAGGAAACAGGGCTCTGCTTCTATTTAAAAATCATTTGCACTCACTGTGATGCTCTCACTTCCTGCACTGTCTTCTCTGATGCTTTTTAACAGCAGCCCTTACAATGCCAAGGGTATCAATTAGCTGCATGCTAAACACCAGCAGTGGCAGCCCACATCTCTCATGTGACCTGGGGCAGCTCATTTAACTGCTTGACTGGTGCCATGGGGAGAGCAACATCCTTTCCCTGCCGGGCTGCTGTGGGTTGGGTAGGAGTGGGTCATGACTCTGCTGATCTTTGTGCATCTGAGCGGCAACTGGCCCAAAAGGGGCATCCTCACCTCTGCACACTTTGGCTTCCAAAATCCCTTCTGGCAGCAAGTCCGGGGGGGCTGCAAGAGGTCCTCTGAGCCAAGGAAGTCCAGCTGTGTTGAATGTTTAGCACAAGGAACTCCAATCTTAACCCTAACCCTAACCCTAACCTGAACCTCCACCTGGGACTAGGGAGCCCAAAGCAGCTATGGGAAGACCCAACAACCTCTAGAGACTGAAAAATCAGCCTAAGATAGAGACAAAGCCAAGGCACCTCTGGATTTTGACATGAGCGTGCCCTCTCTGGTATTTATAACCCTTCAATCCAAGCACTTCCATGATGCCTCCAGTGCCCAGCCAAGCAGGGCTAGATTTTCAGGATGCCCTCTGTGAAGAAAGTCAGTAGCGCCCATCACAACCCTGAAAATAAATCAGGACCAAGGCACAAGCTCTCATTGCACTGAAACACCATTGTTGCTGGAAAAGGCAACCTGGGTCAGAAACACTTTTTTTTCCTCTCCCTTTTCAGCACCAAGTAGTTTTCTTCAGTAAGCCTGAGCCACTGGATGTACCTTGGTCATACCAGCAGAAATTTGCTAAATCAACATTTGGGAACAGAAAAGCCTAGATTCTTCAGAAATATGCATTTTCAAAAGCCACTGTAGGGCTTGCCCCAGGAGAAGATTAATTGAGATAAGTCTGTTTCAGGGCTGGAATAGGAAGCACAGGCAGAGGTGCTCCCCATGGGATGGGTGGAGAACCCATCTCTGAGCCAGGCAAGGAAGAACTTGCTCAGCCCCTGCTCCACAAAGGTTTCTATTTTCACTGAAAATCAAACAGCCCCTAATTGAGCTTAAGCCTTCCCTGAGGAGATGACGTTTCTCTGTGTTTCATTGGCAAGGGAAAGCAGAAAATCCAGTTTTCCCAACACAAGCTGGGTTGGGGATGCTTAAACACTTAACTTTGCTTCTGACACCTTTGCTTTGTGCAAAGACATGGTTGATAGTTTTTTTGGGGGAACATGGGGTTTTGGGAATGGGTCTGCAAAGAGACAGGGTTTTGCTGATACACAGCTGCAGGAACAGGAATGTGACATATCCCTCTGGTGTCACCTTGAGCCTGAAATCCTACCGTGGCTCTGGTGTCCCGTGCCCTCACCAGCCTCCCCCCAGCCTTTCTGCCTCTCTGGAGGTGGGATGTTTTCTGCCTGCACAGTCCTGGTTCAGCCAACACAGATCCCAGACAAGGTCAGCATCTTCAGATGCTTTGCCAGCAAAGGCAAGCCCTGGGTCAGCCACACAGGGGTCAGCCCCAGACCAGCGAAGAGCTGCTGGGCAAAGGCTCCTCATCTCTGCTCCATGGGGAACTGAGAACCATAAATCCTCTGCTCCCAGTAGGGTTGTGATCCTGCCACATGTCAGCCCAAAGGAGCAGCACGAGACATGCCAGGACGTAAAAAGCACTGCCTTTGATGCGCTACAACAGCTTGGAAATGAAAACAAACAGAGTGCTTCCACAGGGAAATTAGGGCACTGGAAAACAAGTGTGGAAATCTGCTGGGGTTTTATTTCCCCTCTTTTTTTTTTTTTAAGGCACGGAGTGACACCGATTTCCCTGACTGAGATGGGGACTGGGACCTCTCCAGGGATGTACATTAAGGTGCCTGTCCTATTTTGGATGTTCCACTCACATTTTGATTAAAGTGATATATAAAACTATGGCAGAATAATGAAAATATTGCCTTTTGCTGTGTGACTCTATCCATGGGCCCAGGATAACAAAAATCACTTCAAAGTGGAGCAGTTGGGACTCTCTGGAATACCCTCCCGTTTGCTTGCCAAACAGTTCATTTTCTCTCCTGATATTTAGACTCTCATCAAAGTTGGTACACAACCACAAAACACCAGCTCTGGGCCAGATTCTCACCATAAATTGATGCTGCTTTCTGTGGGTGGCATATTACGTCACCTTACACCAGCTGGAGAGCCATTAGCCTCAAAAATCCCAGAGGAGAGACAGATTTCAGCCAAAGTAGCTCTGACTGCTTTCTCCCAGCCAGCCACAGTGATGTTAACTCCCCCAGTTTGTGCTTAAATAAATCTTGGCATTCAGAGGGGCATTTTACACTGACCACTGGCAAATCCACATTTTGACACATTTCTTCCTAAAAACAAGGAAAATACTACACTGGAAGAGGAAAACTCTCTCCCTTCAACCATGCTACACCATACACAGCTCTTGCTGATTTGTGGGGTGGTAGCTAAAGCACCAGACAGGGAAAGGTACATGACTTTTCACTTTCCACTTCAATATCACACATACAGAAAATCATCTTACCTAAAGATGCTTAATCCTTCTCTGAAAGGTTCTAAGCAAGCTGTTTCAGTGCTGCCCTGCAGAAGAGAGTTCAAAAAACCTCCTTTAGGTGAAGCCCTCTTCTTCGTCCATTTTTAGAATCACAGAATGATTTGGAAGAGACCCTAAAGATCATCTTGTTACAACACCCTGCCATGGGCAGGGACAGCATTCCCTAGACCAGGTTGCTCCAAGCCCCATCCAACTATCTGCTGAGAGTTGCTTTTACCTCATTAGATGCTTTCCCTTACCTCATTAGCCCCAAGACCTCTAAGATAGCCAGGTAGCAGCCCTGGGTGTTGAACACCTGGTGGAGGTATTTAACTTGTCCACCCACCCAGCTGCCCACCCCTCAGGTGAGATCCAGCACGGTGTTGAGAACGTTCCTGCTCTCCCTCCGATACCAGAGTGGAGATCTCCAAGCAATAAGTTATATTGCTTCTCTGTAGAAGTAGAGAGAGTGGCAGCTCTGTGCTGATCACCTGTCTGACAGAAAAGTAGGTCCAGTCCCTGCCTGGAGGAGCTGGTGGCACTTCAACTCAAGAAGCAGCTCCCTGTACTTCTCATCTTGCTCACCTTATGGGCACTGCCTGCTCCCTCCTGCTCCATTGCATCAGGATTAGCAGCTACAGGAGGGAAAAGCATCTTGGCCGGGGTTGTTTTGCCAGGCTCTTCCTCAAATGCTCCTTCTCAAGCTCTAGGACCCGAGAACTCTTCTTCCTGGGCTCCTGCGTAACTTCTCAGACACACTGACCCTTGCAATACTTCACTTCTAATAAAAGAGGGGAAAATAGGATGTCTTCACTTTCAATTTCAATGATATCAAATAGGTTGTCCCTCTACAGCTTCATATTCCCTGGGACCAGCCAGGTCCCCTGCCCAGGCCCCATCTAGCTGGGGCTCCAGGAAATGCTCTGCTATTTCCAGGTCAGCTTACTGTGACTCAGTCTCCTGCTTTTACTATTTTTAGTTAGTTAGTTAGTTAGTTAGTTTGTTTTAAACATCTAGTTTCACCTTTCTGCTTGAAGCCAGGAGTGGTCAGCAGGTGGTGATAGCATGAGTCCCATTAGCCATGACTTGTGTGGCTCTGAGTTGGACACTGCTGGGGACCTGGGTGGGCTGGGAGGGTCAGGTGCTCCAGCATCACCTCTCGGGGCCTTTCACTGCCTCTGCTTCCACCACAAATCTTGAGGCATTTGGTGGCCAGTGCTTTTTTTGTGCTTATGAAAAGCTGATAAAACAAATGTGCAGCAACACCTGAAGCCCTTCCCAAATTTGTTATTTCTACAGTGCCTGGGTAGAGCTATGGGCTAATGGGGTGGGGGAAAGTGTAACAGAGCAATTAGCTCAGAGATGAAAATCATTAAGCATTAGGGGGCTTAACGGGATTTTTCTACCAACTGGAAGTCTCCTGGGAATCTGACTGAGATTGTCTAAGAGGCACTGAGCAGAAGGCAGGACAGGCTATTTGGGTCAGTGGGACACTGGGATCTCCCCAGGCTTGCCTAAGGAAGGGTCAACCCCACAGTGAAGAATCACTCTCCTGCTTCTTCCCAAAGGAGGAACCTTGCTTGAAGAGCAGCCAGGGCTTGCTCCTGTAGAAATGTCTCTTCTGGGAGCCCAGGGAAGGGAGATGTCAATAGTTTCCCCAGCTCTAACCAAGATCTGACTGCAGATGGAGACACTGGTTGGGACAAAGAACAAGGCTCTGGGGCAGGCAGGAGAGCTGGGCTCTGAGAGAAGGACACCTCTGATGAATACATCCCTGATTTAGCATTCAGAGGGCTTTTATATATATATAGACACACACACATCATTCAGTTAGACTGAGAGTAACTGCTGGCTCCTTGCCCACACTGAGCTCTGGAAGCACCATTTAGGTCCTGCAAGTGCTGCTACCTTGAGAATAAAACAAAGTGTGCTGGCATATCTGGGTCACTGTCTCCTGCAGGAGAAGGGATTTTAGACAGTGGGAAAGTGCCTCCCTTGCCCTCGGCACCTCATGGCCATGTCCCACCTCCTGTCCAAGGATGTTAGAGGCCAAATTGCTCAAAATAAAAATGAGACACTTGGGAAATGGTTTTGCCTTCTCCATCACCTGTGGCTGCACACCTTCTCTGTACCAGCTCTCAGGGAAGTGCAATGAAGGCTGTGCAAAGCATTCTTGCCTACCTGCTACCTTGTGTGTGTTTTCAGAGAGCTGGCACGGTGTGAGCAAGCTGCAGCTTCAATCCCCTGTGGGGAGAAGGGCATAAATCAGAGCTGGCCTGTGGCTTTACTCTGAAAAAAAAAAAAAAAAAAAGAAAAAAAAGGAAGTNAAAAAGAAGACCTGGCCGGGTGTTTTACTCAGAAAAAAAAAAAAAAAAGAGAAAAAAGGAAGTCTTAGGGGTGCAGATGAACCAGGTACAAAGGCAAAGCAAATACAATTTGAAATTGCACCTTGAAAAATTGAACATGAGGAATATTTGATTTCATTAACGTCAATTTAGGTGATGGAGCAGTGCCAGAGGAGCCAAAACACTGCAAATAAATATACTCAGTGAGAACCTCCAAAAAAGAAACATCTCTTAAATAAGGACTGATTTCCTGTTGGGGAAGTGGGATGCTATTTTTTCATTCAAACTAGACAAAACCATCACTTTTCTGTTTTGTAGCCCTGGAGCATATCCTCTGATTGGTCTTTCCCTACCATCATCTCTCAGGAAAGCAGCAGAGATGAAAATACTTGAAGTGCATTTGCAGGGCAGGCGAGCAAAGCTGGGCTGGGAAAGTGGGAAAGTGTCACCAGTGCTTGGGATGGGTCCAAGTGTCACCCCTGTCCCTTCCCTCCCCAGCACAGCAAGGCTAAGGTCATCCAGCAGCTGCCAGGAACAGAGCCATGGCTGAAAGCTTCCCATCCCACAGGCAGGCTGCTGGGGGCTAATGCATGTCTTGGCAGGGCCATCACCCCGAGTTTATTTATGTCAACAATGTTTAAAAGCCATTGAGGCTGCCTGAAGCATTACAGACGATTTACACCAGAAAAGGAATGAGCTCTTCTCTTACAAGCCAACATCCTTTTATTGGTGTGGCAGGATATAAAGTGCTGGTAGAAAAAGAAAGTACTGGAGGGGGTTTTCTGGGGTCTGGAACAATCTCTGGATATCACAAGTATTCAACAGGCAAGAAATGGGCTGGGAAAGGGCTGGGAAGCTGTGACAGAGGGCTGAGCTCAAGGACAACAAATGGGCCAGAAACCCAACTAATTGTCAGAGAGGTGGAATTAAGATGCCAAAGACTTAGGACTTTTCAGACCAAAATCTACTTTTCCTCAGGCAAAAATCTTTGCACAAGCAGGGAGGGAAGGTTGGGAGCTGCAGACAGCTGACAATAAGGAATATGGCTGAGAATAGGAATACAAAGCTACTGCAGTGTCTTTGGCGTTAGCCATGTCTGAAAGGAGACCATGAACCTGATCCTCACAAGCAGCATATTTGACATGAAAGGCATAACAAATTTTGTGACAGAAAAAGGTCTTTTCTGAGAACATGGACCTGGGGGCTTGGAGGAAGCACCGCAAGATCAAAGCAGCCACGGTGTTTGAAGCAATGACCCACCAAATCCAGTGTCCTGTTTCCAGAAACCCAGAGGAATGACTGCTGCTGGGATCCACACCTCCAGCTTGTGCCAGGAGGCACTGCACCCTCAGCCCAGGGTGGGCCATGAGCCACCAACATCCCCAAGTTCTCTTACAAGAGCTAAAGCAGTTTTGTCTGGCCTTGTGCAGGAGGGAGAACTCAAGCTCTGGTGAACGAATGGGTCAGGACAGGCTTGGCCACGAGGGCCTATTGCCCTCTCCATTTAGCCACTGAAGAGTGTGTCAGTCTAAGGAGATTCAAACTGTAAAAAAATAAAAATAAGCTTTAAACAACAGCAGCACGATTGCAGTGAGGACACATGTAGATGCTGCAAACTAACACTGCAATTTTAGAATCACAAAATCATGGAATCATCTAGGTTGGAAAATACTCTTTAGATGGAGTGCCAAGGCCCCCACTAACCCCTGTCCCCAGGTGCCACATCCACATGGCTTTTAAATCCCTCCAGGGGTGGGGACTCCACCACTGTCCTGGGCAGCTGAGCTGTGCCAGGGCTTGACAACTGTTTACATGAAGAAATTTTTCCCAGTATCCAAAACCCATTTCCTCTTGTCCTGTCCCTTGTTCCCTGTGAGCGGAGCCTGACCCCCACCTGGCTCCACCCCCAGGGAATTGTGCAGAGCCAGGAGGTCCCCCATGACCCTTCTTTTCTCCAGGTTGAGCTCTGCCCAGCTCCCTCAGCCACTCCTGCTGCTCCAGCCCCTTTCCCAGCTCTGTTCCCTTCTCTGGACATGCTATAGCATCTGAGTGTCTTTCTTCTGTCCCCCTGAAGTCACGGTGCCACCTGCCCCAAACCCTCTGCCACCATCCCAGCATTAAGGGCAACTGCTGCTGACACCATGCCAGCCCTACCAGTGGCACAGCTCCTCTCCAAACAGGATTTGATGTGTAATTTAAGAAAATGCAATCTTTTTAAAGGCTTTTGCTTTGAAGTGGGTAACTGTGAAGGGCTGGCTCAGCTGATGGTTGCACGAACAAGTGAGATGGCAGAGTCTCCTGATGGACGCAGCCCTGCAAGCAATGTGCTCTACCCCAAAACCAAGTGAGAACTGTCCAGGTTGGGATGTGGAAGGGTGCTCTGCAAGTTGTGGGCAAAGCAGAACCAAAAGGCAGGTCTTTCCGTTCCCTACGCTGTACTGCTGCTTCTTAGCCCACATTTGCCCAAATATTTCCCTTGCAGGGATCTAATTGTCATTAAATGTGTTATTTTCTCCATGCAGATTTAAATTATATGTGGTGTTTCTGAGGTAGACAACAAGCTCTTGAAAATGCAGATCCCAGCTTAGGAAGCAGCCTCATTTTTACAGGTTTCTCTAAGGATTGTTGAGGTTAAAACCCAAATGAATAGTTTTGATGGTGATACAGAGCAGCAGCACCCCTCTCCTGCCAGCAGCAGAGCCCTCCCTGAGCGCTGTGAGGCCATCAGCATCCCCTCGGATCCATGCCATGGGCAGGGACACCTTCCACTAGCCCAGGTTGCTCCAAGCCCCGTCCTACCTGGCCTTAGACACTTCCAAGGATGGGGTATCCAAAACTTCTCTGAGCATCCTGTGCCAGTGCCTGTTTTCTGCAGAAGGAGTGTTTTATTAAGGCAGAAGGTGGTGGTGGATATTTGGTGTGAGCTCCTGGAAGCTGGAGCTGAGATGACGTGCCAGCAGCATGGGTCACAGTGCCTGAAGATGTGGAGACGGTGCCAGGCTGTTTAAACACAGACTTTGAGATATTGGTAGCCAGAAAAAACCTTTGGCTTTTGCCACCAAGAACTCAAGGCAAATTAATACCTTCCACCTTTGAGAGCTTGAAGCAGAGTTTACATGCAAAGAGTTCAGCTCCTCTGAAAAATGAACTTCATAAAGGGGCCATATGTGAAGATGAACAGATCAGTGTTTTTAATCTTCTTTTGGCAAGGAAAATCACATGAGGGCAAATCAGGAAATAATGAAAGGATATGTTAATTTAAAACTCAATGGCATTTTTTTTGTTAGGGAATTTCCTTTTTATTTTGATTTGCATTTAAAATTGCATTATGATAAAAAGGTAAATGCTGATCCATCAATCTTGGCTTCTCCCTTCCCGTGCAAAAAAGACACAAACCCAAGCATACTGTGTTTTTTTGCATGTGCTTTCACGGGATTTTGAGGGCAGGGAAGGATAATTTTGGTGCATCCAATTCAGGCAATCAAATTTTACTCCCTGCACCGATAAAATTATTTAAGCCCACTTTTACCTCTCTGGAGGCTGGTGTGTCCAGGGCACAAGAGCTGGGAAGGCAGCCAGAGTGAGGAGTTCAGGTGAGTCTGAGGAAGAGGCTGTATTGAGGCTGGTAAATTTCCTACAGGCTGTCACAGAGGCCTGAGGCTGCTCAATGCCCTCGAGGGGGAAAAAAGGTCCATGGCAATTATATTTCCTTAATTGACTTGTAACTGACACAGCAACTGAACAATATTCCCGAGGAGAAATTTCAAAATTTGGAGGAAATAAAAAATTTTGCACAAGTGACTTAGAATCCTGGAATGGTTTGAGTTGGAAGGGACCTTAAAGCTCATCCCGTTCCACCCCCTGCCATGGGCAGGGACACCTTCCACTGGCTGAGGTTGCTTCAAGCCCCATCCAACCTGGCTTTGGACACTTCCAGGCATGTGGCAGCCACTGCCACAGTGGGAGCACCCACCCTTCAGGAAGGAGCTCTCCCCATCCCCCAGGGCAGCGCCGGCCGCTGAGTACAGTGTCTGAAGGATGTGATGCACAGTGACATCTTGGGATGGCTGATGGATCCCGAAATCACCACCTCGGTTTCAGAAATGCTCCTTTTATTTGCAAATCCAAAATATTTCATAGATCTTCCACTTGAAGAAAAAATGCTCTTTTTAATGGCTCATCAATCTTACCTCCCTTTTTGCTTTTACCTTCCCTATCTTCTTTTCCCTTGCTACTGTCTCAATAGCTGGGGTAGATATGTAGGAGACCAGGTGAGTTTGGCAACTTGTTGCCAGCCTTTTTATCCTCAAATGCCACCTTCAGGAAATACTAGCCTGAAACTGGACATCTCTCAGCATAGTGGGACACGGGCAGCACATGGTATTGACACAGGCAGCGAGGGGTGTAACAGCTGTGCAGCTGCAGAGGGACGGGCTGGGCCATGGCTGGTGGGTGCCGTGGTGTTGCAGGGCTCAGTGGGTCCTGCTAAACCCCCCTGCACCCTTTTCCTTGTCGTCCCCCTCCAGAGAGAGCCCGGGATTACCTGCACAAGACCGGACGCTTCATTGTCATCGGCGGCATCGTCTCGCCCGTGCACGACTCCTATGGGAAAACGGTGCGTTGTCCCTATTTCCTCTCGCTGCCTCCTGTGTGAAATGGGATCTCTGAAGTCAGGGGTGAGTGCTGGGCAGCACTGCCTGACCTGCGCTCCCTTCATGGCCCTCCTCTGCCCGAGGCAGCGCCTGACCTTGGGAAAGTCTCAGAGAGGACGAACCCTCTCAGTCTTTAGATAGTGAGACCCTAAAATGAGCCAAAGTACTAGGCAGCAAAGAAAAACATTCCCACCCAAAACAGCAGTGGTAGGTTGGTGGGTTTTTTTTTTGTTTGAATTATTTCAAAGCCAAATTTTTTTTGATGTGTGGGGATCGAAATGATGCAAACAAGTGACCTTTAGAAGCACTTGTCAAATTAGGAGTGGGGAGCTCACTTGTCTCCTGGCAGCTGGAGGAATTTCATCAAGAAACCACCCCCTCGGGTTGGCCCTGTTACAGGACAGGGCTGGGAGTGGTAGTGCTGAGCAAACCTCACCACCCAAGCACGTAGCCAGGGTTGAGCCCAGCAGGGACTCCTCCCCTCCAGCAAACAGGAGCTTAAATAAACCTCTGTGGGCAGGAAGGAATCCTTCTGGCCTGTCTCACATGAGCGAGCCTGATGTTCTGCCCCAGAAAGGTTTGCAAGCCCAGGCTGGGCAGAGCAGCAGGCTCTGTAACTGTTCTTCCTTCACCCTCTCGTGCAGGGGCTGGTCTCGAGCCGGCACCGCTTGACCATGTGCCAGCTGGCCGTGCAGTCCTCCGACTGGATCAGGTGGGTGGCACCTGCCATGGCACCAGCAGCCCCTGCCCCTCCCCTGCACCCTGGGGGCAAAGTCCTGCATGCAAAGTGGAGATGCCACCGGCTGGTAGAGCTCCAGGGCGAACTTTCTCTCTCCCAGCCCGAGCTTGATGAAAACTCAGAGACCTTCCCCTCCCAGTCCAGCAGAGAACAGATGAGGAGGGTTACACCACCCTTTGAGGGAGCCCTCGGGATTTGGGGAGTCATTCAAGCCCCTCACTGAGCCTGTGGTGTCTGGGTTAGACCCAAAGTCACTCATCTCACTCCAGCCTTGTGCTGTGGCACCTTCCCTTTCCACACATGTAGCACCAGCCTGCAGACTTTCACCTTCCCAGCACTGCCGTGGTGGCATCTGGCGGCTGAAGTGACACCAGAAGTATCCTGGGCTGCCCTCAGAAAGAGGGCTATGACACACACAGCCACATCCAAGCCAAACAAAAGCTGGTTAGTTGGGTCCCAAGCACGGAAAGATGTCCAGGCACACGTTCAGGTCTCCAGAGCTGCTAGGGATCACTGTGTGGGAGGGCTGGAGGAAGGATGTGGTCCACGGCAGGGCTGAGGGAGCAGTGATGGCTGCTCGTGGCCAGCCCAGTGGGGAGGAGGTGGCACGGGCAGGAGGTTCAGACATCAGTGGCCATGAGTGACACTGTTGCTTTACTGGGCTCCCCACAGGGTTGACCCCTGGGAGTGCTACCAGGACACCTGGCAGACCACCTGCAGTGTGCTGGAGCACCACCGTGACCTGATGAAGGTGAGGCAGCCCCTACACCACAGGTGCACCAGGGTGAGGGCATGGCGAGAGTGCAGGGGTGGGGGTGCTCTTCCACCAGCTCGTGGGCATCAACAACCAAAATACACCAGAGACTGACACAGAGAAGACTTTCAGGAGCACAGTGAGGTCCTGACCTAGAAGGGGTGAGACCTTGTCACAGCTGCTTTGAGGTCTGGGCCCTGATGGTGGAAGGAAATGGAGCTCTCCAGCTGGAGCCAGCAGCCGTCCTGGACCCAGGAACACTGGGAGGGCAGCAGGGCTTAAGGCAGAGTCAAAGCAGGAGTGGGCATAAACCACATGATTACTGACACCCTGCTTGCTCCTCCCTGAGGGGAGAGAGGGGTGGATGGGCCTCCCCGCTCACCAGCTGAGCCAGAATTACTGTATGAACCCGACAGAGAGATTTGACAGGAAAATTCAGCACCTGGGAAGTCCCCAGGGAGCACGGCACCAGGAGGAAAAGTTCCAGGCAGGCCTGAAAGCCAGGGAGGAAGGTGACTGCCCTTGGGCGACCACGGGAACAGGGGTAGCAGAGCTGCTGGTACACTCGGATATGGGAAGAAAACCAAAGATAGGAAATGGATGAAAGAGCATTGTACAAACTCACAGGCAGGAGGCACAGGAGTAGCGTTAGCCAGCCCAGCAGGATGTCCATTATGTCCAGGGACTGTGATGTTGAGGCCAAGGAGTTGCTGGCAATGCCCTCCTTCTCCTGCAGGTGGAGGAGAAGAGGACATGTTTGCTCCTTGCTAGCCCACACAAAAAAGTTGATACCTCAAATGCAAGTCATTATCCACAGGGTCCTGATAGCCCCAGGCCCATTTGGTGAGGTCAGATGGGACTGGGGACCTAAAGTGAGCTTGGATGTACCTGTCACAAAAGATGACCTTGAACCAGGGGCGCAGAGGCTTGTTACAGGGTCAGAAAGGTTTTGGGAGGGTGCTGGGGTGAAGACACTGTTCCAACTACATCCTTCCCTGATTGCAGAGAGTGACTGGCTGCATCCTCTCCAATGTCAACACACCCTCCATCACCCCTGTGATAGGCCAACCCCAGAATGAGTCCTCGCAGAACATCTACCAGAACAACAACAACATCTCCAGCAAGCCCACTGCGGGTAGGTGGCAGTGGTGTAGAGAAGAGAGGGATGACTACTTACCCCCCACCTCCCAGCCAGGGCTGCCAAATATTATAACAGGGCTCCATCAGCTTATTTTTGGACAGGCATCTCATCAGTCTTGGTGCACCAAGTCCAAGGTGGGGCAGGAGTGTGATGCAGGAGTCAGCATCCAGCACAGCAAGGGCGGAAGCCAAGAACAGCTTAAAATGGCTGTGAAATCTCCCTGGACTTCTGCTGGATGTTGTCTAAGGCAGTGAGACCAGCAAAAGGAAAGGCTACCTAGTGATGCCTTTTCCTGGTCCTAAAATCAAGAGTCAAACACTGTTAGAAGGGAAAAAGGGATGTTACCTTGGTATTTATTTTAAGGATCCTTAGGTGCACTACGTCCAGGTCAAATGCACCTCAGTGTACACTGCAAAAACTCCTTCTCTCCCCCAAAGATCTGGTATAACATAGGTTTTACTAATTAGCAGATCTATCATAAATTCCCCAATGAGAGGCTAACATGAGCCCCCCTCCCCAAGGAGCCTTCCCCTGGATGGTTCTATCTTAGTTTACAAAATGTGTTCTGAAGAGGACCTTGGGGTCTGGGACATGTTGATCCCTAACTACGAAACCTCTAAAATGTTTCGTCTCCCAGCTTAACAAACAAGTCCAAGAATGTAGGCAAAAAGCACTAAGGAATACAGAAGCTGCAAAAAGGCACAAAAAGGGGTTTAAAAGAAAAGGCAAAAAATCATCATGGCATCACTAGCACCCAAAGGATGCATGCAAGGGATGAACTGGCAGGAGAGATGATGTAGTGGGATCCCCTACGAGACAGTGGGATGTGGATCATAAAGGTATTAGCTGAGAAGAGGGAACATTACTTAAATCCCATTAAAATGCACATCTTACGATTTTCTTCATGATTTTAGCTGTCTAGCTGGTCCCTTCAAGGCACAGTGGAGCACTCTCAGGAGTTAAGACCGTGAGAGGAGGTGTTGGGAGATGCTGGGAATAGTTCCACATCTAGGCACAGGAGCATGGTGCAGAACCAGGCTGGCTGAAGCGCTTGGACGGGTTAATTGCACAGCCTCTCTCCCATTAATTTTCCTTCTTCCCCTTTAGCAAAGATCTTGGGGAAGGTGGGAGAAAGCCTGAGCCGGATTTGCTGTGTTCGCCCGCCCATGGAGCGCTTCACCTTTGTGGGTATGTAGAGGAAAGGTCCAGCACCACCTCTAGAGATCCAGCTCCCAGCCCTCCTCCCAACCCCTCTTCGAGGCTGGGCACCAGCACCTCTCTTTTGCTTCCCTTTCTTAGATGAAAATGCCAACCTGGGGACAGTGATGAGATATGAGGAGATTGGTGAGTACATAGCCCCTCTCCACATGGCTCCCACTCCTCTGGGCCAGCGCTGCATGCCTTGGGAACACCTGCATGGCAGCTCTGGCAGATACAGGATCATTTCACCCAGGTGCCAGCTACTGGGGCTCAGGGATGCAACAGAAACAGCTCTTAACTGGGCTGAGCCTGGTCCTGTTGACAGACAACAGCCTGAAATAAGACAGTGTGCAGTGGGGACACAGCTCCCAGAACTGGCACAGACCTGCCATGGCATCCTGTCCTGAGAGTCCCCGCAAGTGCCATCAAACTTGGTCTCCCATGGTGGTGTCACCCCACCCCCGCATTGCCTGCAGCCCTGCAGAGCCTCACACAGCAGCAGGAGAGATTTTGGCTGCCTGACCAGCCACGGTGCCTCTTGCTCCAAAGACCTTTAGCCCCACCACACATCACCCAGAGCTCTGCATGGGGAGCTTGCTGGTGGCTTTGAGACCTATTTCACACACAGCCTGGCACTACAGCCATCCTAGCACTAGCACCACGCAGAGCCCAAAGACTTTGGCCACCTGGGAATGCCAAACAGGGAGACATCTTCCCATGTAGCCACCTCTTCCCACCCCTCCGGGGGGGGGGGTTTAGGGCGTTTCTCTGGCAGTTGTGCAAATAAATTAATCTTTATGGGCCTGTCAGAGCAGAAAACTCCTTCCCACAGCACAATTTTCTTGCTGAGCTGCGAAGCCAACCCTCAAAGTGGGGGGGCTGGTGCCTGTTCAGCCCCATGTGCTCCCACCTCTGAGCTTCTCTCCTCTCTTTTCCAGAGCTTCGCATCTTGCTGCTCTGCGGCAGCGACCTGCTGGAGTCCTTCTGCATCCCTGGCCTCTGGAACGAGGCGGATGTGAGTCACCACTGCCGGGCACCCCTCCATGCTCCTCCTCCTTCCCACAGCCAGTGCTTCTGGGAGCCACTAGGTCCCTAGGGATGACAGGAGCTGTGCCCACCATCTCCCCAGCCCTGACTGTCATCTCCCCTACACATTTCTGCAGGGCTGCCATGGTCCCAAGTCCTGTTCCCACTCACTGTTCATGCAGAGGATGTCACCTGGGGTGGCAGGGTAAGCCCGTCCCAAGGCATTTCCAAAGGCTGTGCTCCTACTCCTTGTCCCTTGGAAGGAGCCAGCATCAAGTGTGAGGTGTGCAGGTAGGAAATAAGGTATTTACAGGATTGGTCCAGATGTCAGGAATTAAACACATTTAGAGCCAAATCAACAGCTTTCCCTGTTGGTCCTTGCTGGAAGAAGCCATATTTTCATGGGAGTACACCAGCCCTGGAGATGGGCTGGGCTACCAACCCTCCAGCTGCTCCTGGCAGTGAGGAGCCATGCTGGCTATGGGGGCTCCCCTGGCTCCTCGCTGAAATTGGTCAGTCAACACAAACCTCCCTCCTTGAACTTCTCAACCTTCAAAAATCAGTTACCACATCTTCAATCCCAAGTTTTTAAAAGCATTTTGGCAGCAGGCATCGCCTTTGAAGGGCTGGAAAAACTGAGATGAGGCAAGCCCTGGAGCCCAGCACAAAGGATGCAGAAATGACATCAAAGCACAGACAGAAAAGGCATTCTGCAGCAGCACCTCCTCATAGGCTCCTGCTGCCTGAATTTGCTGACTCAAAGCTCTTTTGGATGAGCCTGAATTGTCTCACCTGAGAAGGATGTGAGCAATATGAGCTGTCCCCACGCAGCAGCAAATTTGGCCAAACAACCTTGGAAAAACAATCCTCCCAGACCTCTGTCAGGACCAATACATCCATCCTGCTCATGAACCCCTCCAGTGAGGCAGAGGACACATTCAACTCAGGCAACCTCTTCTGCTGTCACCTCCTTCTACCACAGGTTCTTCTCAAAGCCTGACCTCAACATCTACTAATAGGATTTAACCCTGTGCCTTTTATTTCATCTACTGCCAACCACTTGCCCAGATAATTCCATGTTTCTGCCAAAGGCTGTTGACGTAGCCTCAAAATCACTCTCCATCTCCCTCCAGACCATGGCCCAGCTTTCACGGGGCAGGGTGGGGTTGGCAGGCAGCAGCAGGTTTTGTGTGGGGTGGCTGTAAAGCTGTGCACACTTTGCGTTGCTCCCAGATGGAGGTGATCGTCGGGGAGTTTGGGATCGTGGTGGTGCCCCGGGATGGAGCAGACCCCGAGCGAATCATGAACCACTCCTCCATACTCCGCAAGTACAAAGTGAGTGAATGGGTGCACATGTGGCCGGGGGAGGCTGTGAGAGGACCCACAGTCTCTCTTAACCCAGGGAGACACTTCTGTCACGGGACATGAAGTATCTCAGGGTCAGGTGCTCTCAGCTGCTGGGTAGGATGACCAATGGGTCACCACCACCACGCAGCAGGGTGGAGAGGCTGGCAAGGCAGATATCTGCTTTCAAGCCATCTCTTCACTCCTGTTTTCCTCTTTCCCCTGCAGAACAACATCCTGGTGGTGAAGGACGACTCAAACCACCCCATGTCGGTTGTCAGCTCCACTAAAAGCAGGTGGGTGAAGCAGGGCTACTCCCACTACAGAGCAGGGAGCAGGGTGTCCCCAGCCAGCCTCTCCATTTGCAGGGGCACCTGACCCACACAAGCGGGCTCTGACACCTTTCTCTCTCCCCACGCCCCCAGACTGGCCCTGCAGCATGGGGATGGACATGTCGTGGATTACCTCTGCCAGCCTGTCATTGACTACATCCTCAAGAGCCAGCTGTACATCAACGCCTCTGGCTAAGTGCCTGAGGTCTTGCAGCGAGACAGCCCTCATGTCCCGCCTTCCTACAGCTCTCCATCACCTTTTGTTTCTCTCTCTCAGTCCGTGTCTCCATCTCTCTCCCCATCCCACCGCCTCCTGCCCGTGTCTGCCTCTCATCCCCGGTACCAACGCTCTGTTGTGCAGCCATGTCCAGGGAACGGTTTGGTCTCTTTTTCTGGGGTACTGCCCTGCCCTGCATGCACGGGGAGGGAGGAGGGGCTGGTCAGGGAGCGACGTGCTCCGTCTGCTCCCAGCATGTCCCTGGGAAATGGTCCCCCCAGTCCACCCTCTCAGCATGCTCAGAGCAGGGGCTGCCTCCTCTTCATCTTACACAACTTAAGCTCAATAAATCTGGGTGGGTTTTTTTTTTTTTATTAAGTAGCTTTAGTGTGAGCCCTTTGGGCTTCTCAACACAGTGACCAGCCAAACCCCGGCTGGTAGCGGGCAGCTGTAACCCAACCAGCTCCCAACACAGCAGGGGAACCTGCTCAGGCTGGCCGTGAGACGACCCAGCTAACAAAATCCTCCTCCTGCCCCTGAAAAGTCATGGAGAGGGCATTTCTAAAGGGGAGCAGAGGCCTTGGCAAGCACTGCTACCAAAGCATTTTGGGGAGAATGTCATATCTCACCTTCCCTTGGCTGCAAGAACTCAAGCCACTCCCTAGGCACATGAAGCTGGGGTGATGTTCTACTCTTCCTCAGCGTCAAGAGGGGGCATCCCACAGCACCTAGAAAGGGATCTGCCATTTATGGGGCCAAGAAATGAGGTAGAAAGAAGCAGGTGGTGAGCCAAAGCCTCTGGTGAGAATTTGCCCCAAACCTGGCTGTGTCCATCCCCATTTCTCTAGCCTCCAGATCTCCATTTCTGCTCAGTCCCTCTTCTGTTGCCACTCCTACTCTCCTCCTCTCCTTGAAGAGTTCATTAAATGCATGATAACCTCCCCCTCCCAAACCAGCTGTGGCTACTTCACACATCCCTTGGGACAAGCCAGGCTCCTGCTCCTGCCTGGGATATGCCCCCAATGCCAGGGATGGACCCTAGTGGAGATGCTCACAGTAAAATCAGGACAGGTAATGAGGCACAGTTATTCTTGTGGAGAGGAGCAGGGTCTTGTCCTGCTGATCATCCCTAGGGCACAAGGACCCTGAACAGCTCCTGGGGAAGGTCACAGCCATGGAGAAGGTTTAGTCCTCACTTTCTCCTCTCCCTTTGCTCCCTGCAGCCTTGTATCACTTTGGGTAGAGTCCCGCAGCCTGTGGTTGAGAGTCCTCCAGGGTGTTTCAAGGAAAGATGTGAACTTTTTTTTATTTTGTCCCTTAAAAGTCCACAAAGGGTCACAAGTAGCTCTCAGGCAAGCTCCAAAGGTGTGACTTTGTGCTAAATTTGATGACCTGCTGGGCGCTGCTGGCATCCCTGGAACAGCAAGCAGCTTTGGACAAACAAGGAAACCCACAGCCACAGGGTCCTTGCAGCAGACAGGATTTTAGGAGCAGTAGCTGACAACTTCTCAGGAGGGCACAGCCCTTCCCAGAAGGGCAGAAGTGATGTGACTCACCCAGAGGCCAGAAGAGGTCTTTCCTTGTCAGGGATTTCCTCTGCATGGAGAGATTTGTTTGGGAACTGTTCTGAATTTGGCAGCCGAGTCCCTCAGTGCCAGCTCTTATATCTCCAGGTGGTTGCGTTATGTATCCCATAGGACGAAGAGATACAGGGATGCCAAAGCAGAGAGGGTGGCAAGTGTGTGGGGGACTGCTTCAGGGAGGCCTTCAGCCACTCTGAGCTGGTCACCACCACCCCACCGAGCTCCCTTAGTGGTGTCACCTCATCCTGAGACACCCAGTGTATGCCAGTGCTCACACGTTCTGTTGGTCAGCCTCCTCTCCCTCTCCACCCCAACACACAAGTTATCCCAGGCAGCAGCCTCTCCTCCTTGCCAGGTGTCCCCTGTGTTTCTTAGCTCCAAGCCGAAGCAGCAGCAACGGTGGCAAGCAGCCTCCAAAACACACAAAGGGACTGAACCTTCCGGGGAGCGACACTTCCGAAGGGGGAGCAAAGACAGTGGGGCTTCCCCAGGGAAAGACACAGAAAATTAAACAAAGGAGAGGAAGGGAGGGAGGAAGGGAGGAAGGGTCACATCTGAGAGCCATCTCTGATCCTCCCTCCCTCTGGTACATGGGAGGGGAAGTGTGGATGCCATGGCCTCCCAATCCAGGTGGTTGGGATGGCATGGCTTAGCTGTGGTGGGGATGATGAGTTTGTTCTGTCCTACTGCTCTTACCTTCGTGTATCTGCTCAGTAAAACTCACAGGATGGGGGGAGGCACGGGGGATTTGTAATGGGGCCTTCAGCTCTGGGACTGGTTTGGAAAAATGGCTTTGGGTGGGCATGGGAAGAAAATAATCATCTGTGATGATCCATGTGACTGCTGGGGAGGTGAGGATTGGGGTTTCCAGGGTGCAGGGGAGGTGTGGGAAGAAGCTTGTGGGTTTTGGTCTTTGAACCTCCCTTTTTAAACAGTGCAATTTGCTGAAAGTGAAATGAACTTCAAACGTCTTTGGGGGAAAGAAAATAAATAAAAGGGGGGAGGGAAAGGGGTTGAAGTTGCCATGCCACCAATTTCACCTTTGTCAAAAGTTTTGGAGCCTTTTTTTCTCTTTTTCCTGTTGCTATATGAAAAACGGTCATTGACAAAAAAATACTTTATCAGCAAAATGTTTAAATTATGTAATAAACAAAACAAAACAGAGCTGTTACTGGTGTGATTTTAAAACAGCCCCAAGACCAAGTCAGCACAAAAAGAGCAAATGCCTGCACTGCTGGCATAACCCATGGTTGAATCCCCCCCAAATGAGGGAGCCTGAAAAAGTAAAGCGGTAGGCAAGATCTACCCAAGAGTATTCATCATTTATTGACCTCCTACCTTTCAAAAAACCCAACTCATGGAAAAATAGTCAGGTCCATAACAGCTGTCCCTACGTGCTGTACAATAGGAGAAGGGACACATGCCGGGGGCTAAAATACATCTCAGTTAAAAAAAAAGTGTAAAGCAGACATAATACTCGGTATATCATGAAGCAAAAGCACAGATGCTGCTTTATCAGAGACTTGAGAGATAAGGAGGGGTAAGTGAGTCCTTCTGCATCCGGACCTCCTCTTGCACCACCAATGCAGGGCAGGGGCTTCAGCAGAGCTTCAGCTTCCAGCATCTGGTAGCACTTATTTCCCCTGAAAGTTTTTTCCCCTGCATGGCATCTGAAGGAAGGTGGGAGCAGTGTCAGAACGCAGCTGGACCCGCACGAAAGCTGCAGTGAAGGGTGAAGGGAGCGCTGTGGTCTTTGGCTCCTCCGAGCTCTGCTGAGATGGATGAACAGCGGGACACCCCTGTGCACAGAGAACTACCATCATGGTGATGGTGGCCTCTGAGAAACATCCAGCACCATGAGGGAGGGAGGGAGGGAGGGCAGGCAGCACCAAACCAGAGGTGGAGACACATTTAGAACATCTTCAATATTTTTTAACTAATGAAATCGGGTTAACAGCAGGATGGGACGGGGTTCTCAGGTACAAGAGCCACAGCATGCCAGCACCACTCCCGGCGAGGGGAGGACTGCCAGCCTGGGAGGAGATACCACATGAAGCATCACCAGTGCCACAACTCACCTCCCCCAGCAGCCTCTCATGCTGCTTGCTCCCTGCCTCCTGAGCTCCTGAAGGTGAGGAAAACCCCACGGAGAACAGGAGGAGGAGCTGGTGGTGGCAGCGTCAAAAGTATGGACAGAGACTCTAGTCCTTCCGTGTGTGCCGGATCAGGACAGCGTATCCACAGGTGATGGAGAACCTCTTGGTCATGAACTTCAGGCTCTGAACTGTGCAAACTCACAAGGTTGGCACCTAGCCCTGCACCTCAGAGAAATATTGTAGGAATGGGCTCTTCTTCAGACAGTAGCACCTTCACAAACCAGGAGTCTCCTTCCTCCCATGAGCGAGGGACGGAGCACTTTGAAAAATCAGGGACTCTCCAGGGCCAGCGGGACACTGTGAACTTCATCTGCCACGCTGATCTTGAGGGTAAGGATCAGTTTAACACAACCAAATGCAGCCAGTTCTGCCAGATTTGGGGAGGCCCTCCTGCCTTCAGCCTGGCAGGTGCTGCAGCCTTTCCAGAGCTCGCTCATGGCAATTCAATGGCTTTTGTGTTGTAGCAGCCTGGAGGAAGACTCTTCTGGATATCCTCCAGGTTCTTAATATCAGCCAGGATGTCATCAATGCTGCTCTCCAGCGTGTGCACCCGGACCTTCTGCAGCGCAGCCGTCTGCTCCAGCTCTGACATCTCTGCCTTCAGCTGCTTGCTTCTGCTTTTGGCTTTGCTGAAGTTCGCCTCAAGCTGCCTCAGGCCATACTCATCCACAGTGCCAGGCTGGTCTTTTGCACAAAAGGAAAACAAGGAATAGGAAAGCATGGATGGAGGCTGAGGATTAGACCTTTCTAGATAACTTCATCTCCACCCAGCTGCCCAGCCTGTTCACAGGCATCACGTAATTCAGCTTCCCACTCAATTCCCAGAAGCCCCGCCTCGACCCCAGTGGGGACCTGTCTCCATCCACATCCCACAGTGGCATTGCAAAACCTACTCATCAGACGCAGCAGCTCTTCCAGGGCACTCAGCATCTGCTGCACAGCTGCCCCTGCCTTGCCAGCCTTGTCATGGACTCTCTGAGCCTCCTGAGCTGTCTGAAGGAGGAAAGGCAGCAGCTGTAAGGTGAAATCAAGCCCACAAGTCAACAGGGAAGGGGACGAGGCAAGGGAGATGGGAACCCACCTTCTCTATTGCAACAGCATCCGCCTCAACCTCCGAGAGTTTCCTCTCAAATTCCTCATCCACTTCCTTGGCCTCGTGTCGCAGGGTGGCCACTGCCTTCTCCAGGGCGAGGACGCCATCAGCCGTCTTGTTGGCTTCCACCTTCAGCTGGGCAATCTCCTAGGGAAGGAAAAGGCACTTTCAGAGGGGCAGAGCACAGCCAAAAGCATTCTGGGTGCACCGGAATAGGGAGCTGGTAGAAACTGGCTCCTTCTACAAGGGACCCAAAAGGATCACAAGCTGTCCTCATATTCTCCCACCAGTTGCTCCAGAGAGTTGTTTCTACGTCCATGGCTCAAGCCCTCCCTCACACATCAGCAAATCCCTGGGGAATTACAACACACATCTGGGAGGTGAACCCACAAACACCAGTGTTGGGACCTCACAAGCCTGCCAGTGACTCTGGCTGCAGGAGTGGAAAAATCCCCTTGGTCACTGAAAGGCGGCTACAGTGAGATGCCACAGAGATCCTCACGGAAGAAATGTGCAGAGATCATCTGCAGCCAAACTGCTATCTGCAGGACCCCCTGTAGAAAAACTTCAGCTCTAAAATCAACCCATCAGGTCCACCATGAAGTTGCCAACTATCTCCTCTTGTTGCACATTTTTCCCCTTCCAAATCCTTTTCTGACAGCAGCAGCACCAGAGCCTGTCCTCACCTCTTGGATCCCCGTAGTGATTTCCTTCACCTCCCCCACCACGCTGCTGGCTGCCTTGGACTCGGAAGCGGCGCTGCCCAGGATCCCTTCGGCTCGGTCCGTCTTCTCCCTGGCACTGGTGACCATGCTGCTGATAATGGGCAGCCTCCTCATGGCATCTTTGGCTTCCCTCCTCTTGTCACCTGCTTGCAGGTTGAACTCTGGAAGAAATGCACGTGGAAATGAAGCCATACTACCTTTGTGAGATCCCACACGGAAAGGAGGAGGAGGAAGGGTTTCTAGGATGTTACCCTTGAGGCTCTTGAGGATCTGTTCCACCTCGTAGAAGGTGGCGTTGCCAGCGCTCACAGCTTGCAGGGCTGTGCTTCTGGCCAGGGTGGCTTGGGACAGCAGCTGCGTCAGCTTCTGCAACACCAAGGGACACAAAGGGTGAAGGACACGGTGTGGGAGCATCACATGGTCCCAGAGCAGTCTGGGAGGAGCTGGGCTGGAAGAGACCCATCAGTCTGTTCCCAAATGCTTGCTCTTGCCCCTTAATCAAGACTATAACAGCCTGATCTGCCATCGGAAAGCTTGTGCTGGTGCTCCTCAACCAGCGCCAACCACCCCGAGTCATCTTAGCTCTAATCTTTGCAGCAGCAAGTCTTCAGCCTGCACCAGCAGCTCCCTGCGCACACTGAGGTCTGAAGACCAGCCCCAAGGAAGGGTCCAATCCTGCACCAGGCAGGCAGAGCTGCCTTTGACAGCTGAGCAAGGACAGGCACAGGCTGTGCACAGGCTGTGGGGGGCCACAGGCATCCCCGCAAGGCTGCAGCTCCTGCTGGGGATGAGCCCTCGCCAGCCAACCTCTTACCGCTCTCTCGCCCTCTTGCCCTCGTAGCAGCTGCTTGGCTTCCTCCTCCCAGAGCCCCACGCGGCTCTGCAGCCCTCGGTACTGGGCCAGGGAGGTGTCCACCAGGACCAGCAGGGCACTTGCGTCCTGCTTCAGCCTCGAGGCTTCCTCCTGAAACAGAGACACAGTGGGGTCCCCAGCATCTCCAGCAGTGCCCACCAGGAACCACGGGCAAAAGGGGAAAAAGGGTAGGAAGATGCCTATCTAGTGGCTCTCCAACAGGGATGGAGCCCTGGGAAGGGCTGAGCTGGTGGTAGGATAGCAGGGAGGGCATCAGGAAGAGCAAAAGGGGATCTCCTGGTCTGACAGGCACAAAACCCTCACCTTAAAGGACCCGATGTCCGTCTCTATCAGGCGGGAGAGGGACCTGAGGAGCACCAGGCTGCCCTGATAAGCCGTGTCTGCCTCGGAGGCCATTCCATCAGCATCAGCCTTCAGGCCTCCAGCCAGTGACTTGAGCTCCTCGTATCTGTACAGATGTGAGGTTGGAGAGCCTGGTACCAGCCAAGCTACCAGCCTCCCACCCCAGCATTAATACCACCATCTACATTGACTCATTCACATTCTCCAAGGCCCCATGCAGATTTGTCACACAGAAAAAGCCAATTGCAAACATTCCCTGCATCCCAGTCCCTCCGATGAGCAGAGCATCAACTGGCTCCTTACTCCCACTCCAAAACCAAAGGTTGTTTCACATAGCTGAACCCTCACAGGCTCCACGGTGGCTCTGCTAATCCCTGCCCCACCATTATATGTTTTCTCCTGCACATCCCTGGTCAACTTCTTAACTTCCCTCAAGGCTGTTGCTCACATCCCACCCATGGTGTGCAAACTCCCAGCACCACCGTGCTGGGCTCTGGAGAGGCCAAGTCTGACCAAAAGAGCCATCATGAGCTTAAATTCACCCTCAGGCTAAACCCAGCCCAGATTTTCAACCACACATGGAAATCATCCCCAGAAGCCTATTCACACATGCGGCATTGAACCCTTTCCCCCAGCTGCAGGCAGGACACCAGGAGCATGGAGGGCTGTGAGGTGGGAAGCAAGTGCTCCACAGAGCGTCCGACCGTCCATCTCCACCCGTCAGACACGCCAGCGGATTCCCTGCCTCCAACTGCACATTTCCGCAGCTCAGACGGGGAGGCAGGAAAGATTCTTGACCATCCCCCTCCTCCCTCCCACGTCCACACAGGACACTCAGGCCAAGGCAGCCCCCGCTCACCTCCTGAGCAGCCCTGGCAGGGAGCCCGAGGTGTTCTCCCCTGCAGCGGCCGCGCGCAGCAGCTCCAGTGCCTGCCGCGCGTCCTCCCGCGCCACCTTTGCGGCTTGGTCAATGGCGTTGGCTGCTTGCATGTGGCTGCAGAGCAGAGGGGGCTTGTCAGGAAGGGCTCCCACCCAGGTTTTCTCCATCACCTTCCTTCACTGTTGCATTCGCTGGTGCTGGATTGCACCCCCTTGGGAAACACGGCACGTCTGCCCGTATTTTGCTTGTTCCTCCCTGCATCTCCCAAGGATAGGGGAGCATTGGGGATGGCAGAAGCTCCCTGTTCCAACTGGACATCCAAGGGCCAAACTCTGATCTCAAAGATGCTTCAAATCGCATCCAATTCCAACCTTTAAAGACAGCTGAGGACAACTCTATAGGGCAGCAAAGACCGCCCAGCAGCTGCATCTTCCCCGGCTCCAGGGCTGGCACAGAGGCTGTGGCAGATGTCAAGCAGAACCTAGGCAAGGACCCTCCAAAAAGCACCTTCTGGTCACCTAGCAGGATCTCAGTCCCCCTCCCCTCTCTCTCAGCTAACAGTGGGAGCAACTCACCTGTTGGCCAGTCTCAGAGCCTCCTGGGCCAGCAGCAAGAACTGATTTGAGCTTCCAGGAAAGCTTGAAACAGGAATGGTCTGAGGAGGGAGGGAGGAAGGAAGAGAGGTGTGAGTGCTCTTCCCTGCTCTCTATACAGTCTGGCAGTGAAAGAGGCAACTACAGCATGTTAAACCTCCACCACCCCCAAACACCCCTGCCAGCTCCTCTCAAGGTTCCGACCCCAAAGAAAGGACCACCAGAACACCTACAGTCACAAAACAACGTGTGTAATTCTTTAAATCCTTGCTTTCTCTGTTGATTTTTTTTCCAGCCCTGAGCTGGACTAGGAGCGTGTCACACGAGGATGTTCTTACCGCCCGACGGAGAGCGGCTCCGCTGTGGTCCAGGTCCAGCCTGGCTCTCTCCAGCAGCTGACGGGTCTCCTGCACCTGCCTCTCATACTGGCTCCCCAGAGCCCTCAGCCTCTGCACCGTTGCCTTGGTCTCGTCCAAGCGACTCTGGGAGCTAGACCCTTGTCCCTTCATCCTGGCCACACGGCCTTCCAGAGACCTGTCGGAGGCTGGTGGGAAGGAAAGAGAAAGGCTGAAGAGAAACTCATTGCTGAGCAAAAAGGCCCAGGCAGCAAAACCCTCCCTGAGACAGCCCAGACGGCCCCATCCAAGGGCGGTGGGCGGGTGGCACCTTGCAGGCTCATGGCTTCCCTGAGGATGGTCCGCAGCATCTCCTCGGCCGCCAGCATCCTCCCCTCCAGCTCCCGGCTCTCAGTCCCACCGCCAGCTCGCACCTCTGAGAGGAGCAGCTCCAGCTCCGCCAGCTGCTGCAGGTACAGCTCCACCTGCAACCACAGAGCAGGCCATCAGCCAGCAGGACACCAAACCCACGGGGGAAAGACCGGGGTGGGAACCAGGGCCACAGTCAGGCCCGAGGACAGAGACCAAAATGAAGGCTCATTTTCGGATGGGGCACAAAGGATCAGTTGAATCAGGTACAAAGCCAAGGTTTGAATTCACATTTCACTTGTACCAGGAGAAGACACTTGAGGAGCACAGGAGGAGACACTGAGGATGAGCGAATCACTGCACTCCTTGCTGCTCAGTGGCCCTGGGGCTGGCACAGATGCTCACCTGCGCTTTCACCTGGCCATAGCAAGCTGGGCACTCCCTCTCTTCACAGTGGGGACCCTCAAAGCCAGGTTTGCAGATGCAGCTCCCGTCACTCCTGCACTTCAGGGGCTCGGCACCAACTGAGTCGCAGGCACAGGCTGCAGGTCGGAGCAACACAGGTTCAGGGGGCCCTGGACCCACCTCAATCCTCAGCACATCTCTCCCTACCTTCCTCCCACTACTTAGCCCTGTGCTTTGGTTCCTGCTCACCATTCCCACTTTCCAGCATCCTCCTTCCCATCAAACCACTCCATAGTCGGTCATGGAGTTTCTTACTCATCCCCATCTCAGACAGTGCCTGGGTCTCACCTCTGCACTTGTCGGCAGGGTCGGGGGCCAGGGGGTTCCCGAAGAAGCCATCCTTGCAGCGGTCACAGTAGAAGCCGGCGGTGTTGTAGATGCACTTGAGGCACTCGCCGGTCTGGCGGTCGCAGTTGCCCACGGCGTTGGGCTCCACGTTGCCATTGCACCGGCACAGCCGACAGGGCTGGGAAGCCGCTGGATCTCCAAAATAACCATCAGCACAGTACTCACAATTGGCACCTGGGAAAGGAGAGATGAGCAGGAGTTAATGCTTGTTCTCAGGGGCAGAGGCTGACTCGCTGCTTGTGCCCCGCAGAAATGGGGGCGTTCCACCCCATCAGGGTTGGCACAACAGCTGCTCCACTGTCATCACCACCACGGCCAACACACGATGCCCCACACACACTCTCAGAAGCTGGGTGCCACAAATGACCTTGGACAAATAATTTCCTATTCGGTTTTTTCCTTATTTTTTGTTCCACTCCCTCTCCCACCCATCCCTTCTCCATCCGTGTTACATTTAGATGAGAACTTTTCCCAGAGCAGGACAAGGTGTGTTTACCCAGCCCTCAAAAACCCCACCACGGGCAGAAGCGGCAGTGTTGTACGCGAGCTGGGCTGAGAGGATGGTGTGGATCTGCCCAGCTCCAAGCAGCCCTGTAGAAAAAGGCAGAGCAGAAGCAAGGAGAAGGGCATTACCAGCAGCTCCAGGAGGGCAGCGGTCACAGATGACCTCCTCGCCGCCTGGCCCCAGGGAGCAGCCCTGGCCGAGCCCGCAGGGGCAGGTCCTGCAGCTGTGTGGCTGCCGGGGGTCTCGGTAGGAGCCAAAGGGGCAGCTGACACCATTGCCCACATTTTCATCTCCCGAGTAACATTCACCTGGAGGAGCAAGGAAAGGGCTTAGGGCAGCTTATTCACATTCCTGGTGGGACATTCTCCACCACTCCAGCCACAGCAACGCAGCACCCGTGGTCCAGCAAGATCACGAGATCTCTTCAGATCCCCACCATGCCCATACCGTGCAGCACATAAAATCATGAGGTGGTTAGTGTTGGAAGAGACCTTAAAAGTCATCTAGTCCAACTCCCCTGCAATAGGCAACGACTTCTTCAACCAAACCAGGTTGCTCAAGCTCTGTCCAACCTGAGGCATTGCCACACTTAACTTTCAAATAAGAAGTCAGAAGTGAAGAAATATTGCTATCTGGGCAGCAGGAGATGTTTTTTCTCTCTCCAACATGCATCATCTAAATCCAATTTGATCCAAATGCATCTGACTGCAGTGCTTCTAGGCTCTGGGGAGTTTTGTCTCGGATGGTCCCCACATTTCAGACCCAAGCCACAGAATCATGATCGCATACAGAATCTCAGAATCACAGAATGATTAAGGTTGGAAAAACCCTCCAAGATCGTTGACTCCAACCCGTGGCAGATCCTCACCTTGTCAACCAGCCCAGAGCACCGAGTGACACGTGCAGTCCTTCCCTGGACACCTCCAGGGGTGATGACTTCACCACCTCCCTGGGCAGCCCCTTACAGTACCTAATGACCCCTTCCATGAAGAAATTTCTGCGAAGTCAGTGATCTCGACTCCCCACAGCTCTACTCTGGGCGCACAGGCAGCTTCCCTGCATGCCCATACCTCCTACAAGCACAGTGTGGCGGTGCCTTCTCTTACCGGTGTCAGGGTCACAGATTCCTCCCCCCTGGCAACTGCAGGGCACGCAGATGCTGAAGGGCCCCTGGCCGGGGGCGTCCCTGCGGTAGCCAGGGGCACAGCTCTGGCAGAACTGCCCGCTGTACGCCGCCGGGCACTGGCAGCGCTCCACCCAGGGCGCGGGGACGCCGGGGACGGGCTGTGCCGACACCAGGGTGACGTTGTCGATGTAGCCGGTGCCTGCAGGGAAGCACAGCCGGTCATCCGTGGGTGCTGGAGTCCAGAACGCAGAGAATATCGCTCTGCCTGGTTTTGAGTATAAAACCCCCCCCCGTACCTCAGCATTTCTGACCTTTGTCCGTGGAGAAATCTATATACTCTCTGGGAAGAATTAAATTTTACACTGGTGTGAATTAGGTGATGGGATATTATGTAACATTGTCACAGGGTGAAAAATCTAGACTTTTTAGGGTTGTTAATATAGTAAATAGATAAAAGCAAAAAACTTCAAAATGGAGGATAATAGTTGTCTTTTAGACTTTCTTCTTCTTCTAATACCCCATATTCTGCGGTAGAGGTAGTTTGGAATGATTGGATGAAAAGTTTTGCAATTCCTTTTGACGTGACAAGGTGAATTATTGAGCATTGGTAGAAAAAAGAAAATATCTTTCGTTTTAAGTTTTAATTGGATAATTTAAAAGAGTGTGTAATCAAGATAAAGCGGCCATTCTTGGCATTCCCTGCTCTGTGCTATGTCTAATGTCTGGCTATGGTCACATCTCTCTGATAAGACTTAATAAACAACTATCTGCAAGCTAAAAAGATGGAAGGTCCTATTCTTTATGGTGCCTAGCAAAAGATATTAAAATTCCCTCATCAGGGGAAAGAAAATAATTAAGGCATAGAACCTGACACGTGGGGAACAGCAGCTCCAGCTGCCCGACCCCCACAGCCAGGACCTGCACAGGCCGTACATTCTGTTGCAACGCCCAAGGGCAAGAGGAGCAGCCAAATCAGTTGCCATCCTGCTCAATCTCTTTGCTATTTAATTTTGCCCCCTTGGAGCATTTATTATTATCTTTTAATAAATTGTAGCAAAGGTGTATCCATCCAGGGACTTGCTGTCTCCAACAAGGAGGAGAAGCCAACCTTGTGCTTGCGAGCTCTCTCTGTTACTTACTGTACTCCCCAAAGGTGGCTCGGATCCAGAGGGCTGTCAGGTTTCCCAGCAGCCTGCGAAATTCAAAGTGATTCAGTCTTGGGCTCCACTTGCTGCTTGGGTGCTCATCCAGCCTGCCGTGGAAGAGGGGGGAAGTGAAACTGGTTTCAAAAAAATGAGATGCCTCCTCCAAAAAACACAGCAGCCCCTCGCCCATCTTCCTCCTGGGAGCTCAAGGCTTTGGGCAACAACCTCCATGCATGCAACTGATCTCGAGGCGAGAACCCAGCCCAGCCTCAAGCCACGTTTCCTGCTGCCTCTCTCACAAACTAACCTCCTTAGCCAGGACAGAAGCACCTGAGATGCCTCCAGCCCAAACCAGGCAGCCATTTGCCACCTCCAAGGGATCAGAGCTGAACCCAGGAGCTCCTTGAAGCCGCAACCATTCTTGCTCGCCCTGCCCCCAACACCCCAGCTTCCCACTTTACCTGAACGTGTACGTCTGGCTGATGCCACAGGGCAGTTCCTTTCCCTGGGGCAGGAAAGGGGCAGTGACTCTCAGGCCATGTCCTTCCAGGACCACATCATGTGGGGATGGCTGACGTCCCCCTCGGTCCAGGCGGTAATCGAAGGAGAGCATCTGGCCATAGCTCAGCTGCTGGTTCCCAAGGAATTTTGCTGCAAAGGGAAAATCAAAGGCTTAAAATCATCCTCCTAAAGGCTCAGTTCACAGGATCAGACCAAGCAAAGGGTTCACTCTGCCCACCACTGATCCCACACCTACCAGGCGCCACAAAGTATATTGGCTCTGATGTCCTTGCCGCTATGAAGGCATCCTGGTGGCGTGGGGACCACTGGAGCTGGGCTGGGGAGCCGCTTTCATGGACACCTCGCCAGCCCTCAGTACCTGGAGCACCAACAAGGAGCAGTCAGCATGGACAGCGAAGGTGTTTCTAGGATTCCAGCAGCTTTCTTGAGCTGTGTCTTATCAAAACTCTCCAGCTTCCTACCCCTGACCTCTGAGGGGGTAGCACAGGTGTCTCTGTGCCCACACCTCTGTAAATCAGCCAGGCTGGGCATAAAGGCCTCCTTCCAAATTGGTCCCTGCAACACTTGGACCCCACTTCTGCCTATGACCAAGCCATCCCATCAAAGCAGGGTTGCTGCAGCCACGGGCAGGTTGGATGAGCACCCAAGGAGCAAGCGTAGCCCAAGGCTGATTTCCAGCAGGGCTGTGAACCAGGTGGTTCCTCCAGCCCACTGAAGAGAAGGGATGGCAAACACGCCCAGGAGCCATAGGGATGTCCTGCTTGGGCTTCACCTTGCTGGAAGGTAGAGGTGATGTTGTGGACACTGTGGTTGTCTGCACTGACACACGTGGTCGAGTGCCCATAGCAGAAGCAGGGGGAGCATCCTGCAGGGTTTCTGGCGTCCAGGTTATAGAAGTGTCGCTTGCACCTGGGAAAATGCAAGAAGGTGACAGTGTTCAAATCATTTTCTCCTTTTACTGGCCCACGCAACCATCCCTCTCATGCAATACAGCCACTGGCAGGGTTCAAGGTCATCGCCAGGCTGAGATGGCGAGATGGGCGTGTGCAATGGCTTCAACCTGACAGAGGGCAGGGCTAGATTGGATACTGGGAAGAAGCTGTCCTGTGAGGGTGGTGAGGGACTGGCCCAGGTTGCCCAGAGAAGCTGTGGCTGCCCCCGGATCCCTGGAAGTGTCCAAGGCCAGGCTGGATGGGGCTTGGAGCAGCCCGGGGTAATGGAAGGTGTCCCTGCCCATGGCAGGGGGTGGGATGAGATGAGCTCTAACATCCTTTCCAACCCGAACCATTCTAACACTTGGTGAACTGCCAGGGAGGCAACTGTGGAGGGAAGGAGGCTTGTGCCAGGCAGTGTCCAGCACGTCCCCCTGACACCCACCTCTGGCACCGCTCCCCAGTGGTGCTCTCCTTGCAGACACAGCGGCCGGAGCGGCAGTCTCCCGTGCTGCCCGCCGGGTCACACTCGCACTGCTGGCTCCTGCAAAGGTACAGTGGGAACCTCTACCCGAATTTCCAGCTTGGCCTGGGAGCTCAGTGCTTCCTGCTACTACACAAGACAGTGGAGAACCCTCTCATTCCCATGCAAGAAGTGGGGAAATGAGCAGAAGAGCCACCTCTCTATGGAATCTTCAGCACTGTGGGTGCCGGGTTGAGCCAGTGCCCATTATTGCTACTGCTCCAGGGCATGGCAGAGCATCAGACCTGCCTACAAGAGCAAAGCGAAGCTCTGCTGAGCTTAATAAACCCTGGCTGAATTTAACAGACCTTGGCTGAGCTCCACCAAGCAACAGCACCCGGGGAGCAGGCAGCCCTCTCTCGCCAACACCCTTTGCCTGCCAGCAACCCCAAAGGAGCAATGGCAGGGTGAGGTGAGGAGGAAGACACAGCTGAGGAAGTCAGATCAGAAACATTTCTAAAGATGCTTAAACAGGGCTTCATGCAAAGGAAGGAGTTGATTTTTGGATGCACATCTCCTTGTGAGTGGCACCAACACGAGACAACCCCACGGTGGGCAGGTTTTGTTTTACATGGCTGTCGCCTGTTGGGCATTATCTGGGTAATAAAACCATCACCTCAGAGAATGGCTAAGTTCAGATTTTGATAGTGCTGCAGGACACCAAGCCCTGCAGGTTGGCATGGAGGTCCAGCCTCACTCAGGCCCACTCTCTCCTAGCATTGTTGGCTTAAGGTTGTCCGTGAGCGGCCATGAAACCAACCCTGCCTTTGCAGGGGTTGTTTTCAGCCAGCAAAGACCCCAGGAGAACTCTGGAGGCTGGCCCTCCCGCTGGCCCCACGCCACCGATGGTGGCCAGCACTCACTGCCCGCTCCTCCGGCACCCAGCCTCGGACAGGGACTCGAAGCCTGGCTGGCACCGGTCACACTTGTCCCCCGTCACTCCGGGTTTGCAGCTGCACCGGCCATCGCTGTCACACTGTGGGCTGAGGGAACCTGCAGAAAGACAGGAGGGAGAGGTTGGGATGGGCACCTTCCAACCCAAACCATTCTGTGAGTTTGTGATTGTTTCAGAGGGCAAGCGGGTCTTGAAACCCGTGGTCTGCTATGTAGAGAGCCAGAGCCTGACCTGCCCAGGTGCTCAGCAGGTGCCTTAAGCCCCCTTACCCCAGGCAGCAGCCGTGCACGTACCCCAGGGGTGGCAGAGGCAGGGCAGGCAGCACCGCTCCCCCCGCCGTCGGAAGAAGCCGTCCCTGCAGCGCTCGCAGTGCGCGCCCTCCGTGTTGCCCAGGCAGCCGAGGCAGCGGTACCCGTTCCCCGTCTCCCTCAGGAGCTGCCAGTCAAAGACACACTGCCTGGACATCCCGTTGCAGTCACACACTGGGGAGAGGAGAGCAGAGCAGAGAGACATCTCAGATGATGCCTAGAGGTGAAGGCACCAGCAGCAATCCCACCCTGAGGGGCAAGGAACAAGGGCAGGCGGTGCAAACCTCCCCTTCCCGCTCTGCTAACAGTGAGCTGCTTCCCCACACCTCTGCATTTGTCCCCATGCCTGTGTCCATCAGCCATGCCGGTGCCACCAGTGCCCCCACCGTGCTCTGCATCCCCACACTGGGGAGGAATGCCCCATTTCACTGCTCAGGGTGGACAAACCCAAGCCAAGCAGCCGCAGTCCACACAACAGCATGGCCAGGGCTGTTCTCCATCCTTTCACGGGACTTGCAACACAACCAGGACATTGAATGAGCAGAAATGGTTTAAAAAAACCCCAATCTTGTCCTGGGAAAAGCTGGAGACTTTGGGGAAAAGGGAAAGATTCCTGAGGTTACCCTTTGTTTCACCCAGCCTCTGACCAGGAGTGAGTTGAGTAGGAAAAGCTCAACCAACTTCCCCCCCGGTGCCCCCACCCAGCTCTGCAGTGCAGGGTGGTGAGGAGCGGTCTGTGATCCAAGGAGTTTGGCGGAAGCATGCCAGCCAGGAGGGAGATTAACAAGAAAGGTTTGGGTGGGATTGGACGGGTCACCTCACCCCACCCTCCCTCAGCATGAAGAAAAGCTGCAGCTGCCTGCACTGCTGCATGAGGATGGCAGGAACAACAGGCACGAGATTCTCCATTCCTCTACAGCCAGGACAGATGATCACCCTGGGCATCAGACTCAGGCATCTCACCAGATATGTCCGTTCCAGCACTCCACTGCCTTGTCCAGCTGCTCTCTTGAAGCAACCTCTCCCCTACTTGGCAATCCTTTAGTGGCCAGTGCTGGAGCATTTAATCCCGAGGACCTTTACTCCAGACATGCTCCTCAGGATCACTGAGGAGAGCAGGCACAGCTGAGAGAATGGCTGGCAAAGACAGGCAGGAGAAGGAAACATCCCAGAGGAAAAAGCCAGGTCCTCGGGGCAACAGAGCCTGCTGAGGAACTGCTCCAAACCACCCTGATGGTGGAGCCATGGACCCATGGGAGCCTCGACCTCCCTCTGAGGAGCTCCACTCACTGCTGGCCTTCTTGGGACAGGAAAGGCCATCCCCAGCTAGCCAACCCCTGTTCAGGTCACCTCTGAGAGCACAGAAGGTGGAGGGAGTCCAAAAATGGGCAGAAACCTGCTGCATGGATGCAGACAGTGCCTTGTACTCGTACACACCGAGTCTCCTCCTTCCCCTCTCTCTTCTGGCACAGCTCAGCCCCAGGGTACAACGTCCCTGTCCTCTGCACCATCTGTGATTCCTGGGACCAGGCAAAGCCTCCTGCTCTCAGTGCTCACAGCTGGGCACCGCCCTCCCACACACCCATCGGCACCCGCATTCCAGAGGGAGGCACTCAGCAGAGCCTCTGCCAAGAGGAGAGATGACCTCATGCGCCAGCAAACAGGGAGAGAGATTTTTCCAACTTTGGCAAACACGGCTCTTCCCTCGCAGTCTGGCTGCCAGGAGACCGAGACCAAGCTCAGGAGATCTTCTGCCACCCTAGCCTGCTGGGAGGGGACCTGTGGGCACAGAATTCCTGCCCCTAGGGTGCAGGAAAGCAACTCCAGCCTCAGAGAGCATCACCAGTGACCAAAGGGCATGGACAACACAAAGGACCCATGCAGAGCAGCAGTGTGAGACCTTCTTCAAGTATTCGTGCTCACCTTCACAGCAGAAAGATCTCACTTGGGTTGATCCCACTCCCCATCCCTCCACACTCCAGCTAGATTTCAAGTTGGAAGGGATCCATAAGGATCTTTGAGTTGAACTCCAGCCGTGCATCACCCTACATCTACGCAGTCCAGAGGATTTACTGGGTTGCTAAATTACAGGCATGAGCACCATTCCCCCAGGGAATGAAAACCTTTCTTCGGGTGTTGCTCTACTGCTGCAGCATGTTAGGAACCAGCTCTCCAGTCCTGAAACAGATTCCTGTCTCGAGGATTCAAAGCCATTTAAGATGCTGTGGCAGGTTAGTGCCACCACCGCACTGGTGTGTCTGCTCCTGGTCATCTCCCAGAAACCCAGGAGCTCAGGCAGGCTAATCCATACCAAGAGCAAGGCACTGGAATTGATAATGAGATGGAGCAGGAAGGAGCTGCTGGAGGATGAGGACCAACTGAGGACAGGATCACTTCTGTATTCAGGTGCCCTGAGGCTCTGCTCTGAGATCATCCATGGGAAAGAGGAGGTTCAGTTGAGCTTTGCAGCTGGGTTTCTTCAGCACTACGTCAGGATGCAGGAGATCCGTGGCACACATCCAGGAGGATGGCATTCCCCCAGCTCCCACCCACAGAATAAAGCATGAAAAATACTTGATGGCTGTGCTGAGATAAATTTTCACATCAGAAAGGCTTGGAGAAGGAGACAGGCAGCTTCAGGCCTCCTAAAGTGTCTCCTTAAATTCACAAACCCAGACAATGAGGGTGGCCCTGGGTCTGTCAGGATCCAACATCTCCGTACACACGAGCCAACCTGCAAAGATCCCTCGTTCCATCAGGAGAACAACAGAGCTCTGCATGCAATGAAGCCTCCATGTCAATACAAGCCATTCTCTGCTCTGTGCTCTCGGGACAGTGACCCACAAGGCTGCCCCAAGGCTGGGTGTCCCCGTTGCCCGACTTCACAACCTTCTCATTGCAGGAAGACCTGCCTGGCGCTTCTGGGCTCCATCAGCAGACTAAGTTACACCACCTAACCCACTCAAAGTCTGCTGCAGCATAAAAGCACGGCTGGGATCGACCGTTGGCTTTACACGCACACAGGAACGGGTTCAAGAGTCCCTGGGAAAGCAGCAGTTTCCCACACACTGCCAGGAAGGAGCAGGGGAAGAATCTATACCAGTATTTTAAAACTTGCATGTAATTAAGGCTGATGTAATAATTAATCCAATTAGCATATAAAGCAAAGCAGGTCTTTTTGTTTCTTTTGAAAAAAAACCCAAACCAAAACACTTATTCAACACTTATTTCCCATTGCATCACACTTAAAACTGCTAAAATTCAACTTAAAGCCCAGCAAGCTTATTTCAGAACATCAGTACTGGAGACCAAAAAAACATTACATCACTCAGTATTTACAAAATACACACGAAAACCTGATTTTGGCCAAACATACCCATCTCCAGACTACAGGCCAATGAAATTGAAATTCTGATAGCTGAATTACCACTGGGCTGAACATTAAATCTCCCTCCATGACACTCTCCACTACATGAGATTTGCATGTGCAAGAGGATCTGCAGGATTTTTAAAGCTCACCATCACTCTGTGGACCACAGGAGACTCCTGTCTCCCCTGGGATGCAGCAGGGCTGTGGCACCTTGTGAGCCCCACAGACTTGCACAAAATCCAAACACCACCACGTTATTACAGCAAACTGGATCCTGGATGCTTCCAGCTCTTCTTCAGCCTCGGGGAAAGTTTTGGTTCCAGCAGCGATGGGCAGATCAGCCACTGCCTGGGCCATGCTCCTGCTCACACCCGCATCCTACCCTGGGAGCAAAGCTCTACACCGACAGCAATAAGGGAATTGCATACAAATAAGTTATTGAAAGGGGATGCCAGCGACAAAAAGAAGACCAACTGCTCACGGGATATTTTACCTCGGAGGAAAACTAAGAAGCACCTACAGATCCAGCATCAATCCCGAAGGCAGGAGGGGAAGAGTGCCCTAGCAGGGTGCCACGGCACGGGGAGGGAGCAGCGAGCCGATCTGCCGGTGGGACCGGAGCGGGGGCAGCCGCGCTTCCCCAGCCTCACCTTCTCCGCTGCGTGCGCTCGGGGCTGCGGGCCGGAGGGACGCGGCGAGGCAGGCGAGGGACAGCAGCCAGCACTCGGCCATTTCTTGTGCCGGGGAGCACCAGGCAGGCCTCCCGTTCCGGCGGGGCTCCACACCGGCTGCCCGGGGCCTTTTTTCGGTGCGTTTTTTATCGGCCGCTCCACCTGAGTCACTCCCAGCAGGAAGAGCGCGTGTGCCGTGCGCTGACTCACAGCGAGAGCCCAGCCCAGGGAGCGCAGACGGGCGCCTGCCCCAGCGGGAGAGACGCTCTGACGGGGCACAGTAACCCGAGGACCTCCTGCAGGCACCGTCCTAGGGAAATAAAACACAGCTGCAGCTCCTGAAGACACCCCTCCTGCCCGTCCCGCTCGCTCAGCTCCATCCCCCGGCCGCCGCTGCCTCCGCGGGCAGGGCAGCGGTGCTGGCTGGGGAGAGCCGGGCTGTCCGGGCACGCCGGAGGCTTGCAGGGAACGAAATGAAAAAGGA